>JAKVQS010000001.1:0-232839 GCA_030462955.1 Waltiozyma solani
TTGAAATCTATTAACAGTTTTGAGGCCTTGGCTAGCTGATTTCGTTTATTTTTGTTCAATAAATAGAGAATCTTAAATTAAATGTATTCTGAAATTAATAACCTGGCGAGGTCAACTCTGATTAAGAACGAAAAACTTTAAGTTGCAGAAGAAATACCTCTCGGTCGCCAAGTTGGTTTAAGGCGTCAGACTGTAAAGGATCTCACCATTGTCATCTGGAGATCGGGCGTTCGACTCGCCCCCGGGAGAATTTCTATTTTTTTTTCATTTTGCATTCTGCGCGAGCAACTCTCATTAAGCAAGTGCGTTTCGAATTATCAACTACAATTGGAGAAAAACATCCACAGTGGATTTCACGATTCATTAGTTATAGATTTAGTGGCAGAATATAATTAGAAGGGTTGAATATGAGCTAAAGTTGATTGATTTACTACGGATGATGGCTCTCAATTGAAACACTCGTAAAGTCTCATGACACATCAAAAGAGATGCCCTTTAAACACAGAGGAAAAGCTTTTTGCCAGTGGAATCCAAGTGATAACTTCTTGGTCTATAGCTACATACTCAAAGACATTCATCCATCATCTGTTGTAAACACCCAGAATCATGATCATGATCATCCGATCAAAAAGATACAACAGAAAAGTCACCTTTTCAACCGGCGATATTTGAGATATGTGTCTTGAAAGTGATACAAGAGCTAAAGCCATTCACATTCCCAGCCTGTTCAAGGCGAAAATGTGGTGTAAAACAAGTCATTCGGGTTAACGGGTGTCGGATTACTGGGAAAATAAGGTTTAACGTTCTGTTCGAAGTCCCTGGTTTTACAGTTGTGATTTTTGAACTGTAAGGCGCAACTTCAACTTTTGATCTTACATTTTTCCCAAGTCTGGAAACCAACAGGTGGAATGCGTGGAGTGTGGCGAGTGCAGGACTTCAGCAAGTTGACTGCTCTATACTCCGCCAACTTGGTGGGATTGGAGTAGGTGGTTCGCTTGAAATAGTTTCGCGATTGACCTGCATCTGCAACGCCTATTACCAACAAGCAGTTATATCATCGTTGAAATAATAAATAATTGCCTACAAAAGTTGGGTCTTGCACAACCAAACTTTTACTGTCGACCCATGCAGGTTGATTATAGCGCCGCGGATGCTTCGGCGCTTTTTACATAGTCCAGGATTTGCTCCAAAAGGCGAACCCTACATATGAGCAAGGTGAGATTTGTTTGTGTTCAGTTCTTAATTATGGGGAATGGCTGTGCATTGCGCGGAAAATACGAGAGATCGAAGTAAGCGACTGCCCTAGGGGTATCGGCGGCGGGGTTTGCTTGTTTCACTATCGTAAATTAGTTAGTGAAATCTACGAACTTACTAGCTATGTTATATGATTGCTTATATCCTATCTCTGTGGGATTGATGAAGCCAATGTTGTTCTCACTATGATAGAAATCATGAAGTTTTTCTGATCATGTTGGGGCCCGATAGCAGATAAAGATGAAACCTTTTATTCTAAGCGACAGTTGATAGAATCGCTCCAGGTTATAGTTTTGACAAGGACTCTGAGTCAGGCTGTCTCAAGCCTAGGCCCTACAAGGAGCAGCTTGTGGCTTCGGAGAGACATTCGTACATTGTGTCACACAACTCAAACCAGCCGTACCTATTTAAAACATCGTAAAATGAGAAAATATGATTGCAACATCCCTACCGGACTGTTTTTCTTTTCCATTTTGGGGCATGCCCGACTCTCTTACCCTGTCCATTAGTAAAATTTTCCCTTAGGTCTAGCGCGTAATTTCGCCAATTCTCATTGGGCAATTCTCAGATTCGCTCGGAGTTCCAAGAGTATTGTCCGCATGAAAATGCAGAGTATGCACAGCCGGCGTTGAGAAATGGTTTGGTCCACAAGATTGCCAGCTTACCCTTGTCTTGTGCCTTTTCTTTTTTTTTTAGACCCGCAGGCCGCGGCCGGAAGAATCCAAGGCTTCTGGTATTTGATATGTAGTAATTGATATCTATGAGGATGAAAGGCCTTTAAAGTAGAGTAAGTTGTGGAACTCTGATACTACAAAAGATATTGATGTACTACTGAGGTATGCATTTTTGGGGAACCGACAAATCAGATGATATCATTACAAGACCAAGTTTCAGCTCCCCACATAGTGTGTACAAATCCATAATCTTTGCTCACTCACGATCATGTTCACACCAATCAATGTAGCCATATGACGGTCATCTCCTCAACCGATGATTTTCTCCCCACTATTCATAAATTTATTGGACATCCGGGTTCTAACGTAAGCGAGACTACAACCTAAACCTGATTAACCCATGACTTTGTACTCTCTTTCTTTGTTGTGTTGCTTTCTAAAAGAACTTATCAATCCCGTCAGCAAATGACAATAAGCCAAGGCCCAGCCCCATAAAACAGCGTAACGATCTACGTGCCCAATTTCTTCCATGTCATTTCACCGTAGTTCTGAACGGGGTGAGTTTGTTCCAGAAACCTTCCCACTCTTTTAGAGCCTTCCAGAAAAAGAAAGCCGGTATGAGGCAGTGCCCTAGAGTAGTCCCTTGTTCGGCGCCCCGCGATTTTTGGGAGATCAGCCCACGACATGAATCAGCCTTTCATTCAAGTGTTCCGTTGGGAAAAATCACTCCCTGTGGTGGTTTTTTTTTAGGATCTGGAGACCTGATGAAACTGGAGTTTTAATATATATGGAACTACCTTCAACTGAAGGGACAAGGTAAAGTTGTAGTGTAGACAAGATGCGTTTGGTATGATGAAGCGGTTGGATCCTTTTTTTCAACAATTACCAGGATCGGCTCCTTCCTACTGTTTGTCCGTTTTTTTCCCGCCGCTCCTAAGCCTGGAGCGATCCGAGATGCGTCAGAATTTAGGTGGTCTCAAAAGCTTTTTTCGGCGCGTTGCCACGCATTGTGATCTTGCATATTTAAGTGCATATAGGAATCTTTGTCGGGATATGAAACAGAGTTAAGGTGCTCAACACTACGGTCGGAAGATGTAGCAGCGGGACTAGACCAGACCCATTGACAAGACCCCTTGTTTTATGAAAAGGAAGGAAAAAAAAACGGCTTGCAGGTTTGTGTGGTGCGGAGCTAAGAACTTCAATGGAAAAATTGTATAAATTCAGTTGAGTTCCTCCAATTTGAAAAGCAATGATTACTTGAAGTGTTAGTTTGTTCATCATCATCATCAATCAGTAGATCCTCAAACACGAAGTTCATTGAAACAAACTAAAACTTTGGCAATCTACATTTAGCATTTCCACATTCATAATAGCATATTTTTATTAGCATAGCGCTTACGCTCACATCACTTCATTCATATTATTAGCATCTTTCATATCACAATGAACTTCAACACTTTGTTCATCGCCGCTGTCTCTGCCATGACTCTCGCTGCTTCTCCAGTTGACATTTACGTCACCAACTACCACACCATTGAAATTGTTACTACTGCTACTGCTACTGTCGTTGCCAATGTTCAAGAAACACATTACGTTGCTGTTTAAACTGGCTATGGTAGCTCACAGTGCTATCTTTCATTTGCATTAGGTCTGGATGACCTTCTTTTCATTATTGGTTTTAATGTTTGAATATTTGAATATTCATCATTATCGTTATCATTATCATTATCATTAGCATTAGCATTAGCATTATCATTGGCATTCCTGTTTTGTTTTCCTTTTAGTTTTCTTGAGTTTACGGTTTATTTTTCATTGCATTCTGGGGTTTATAGGTTTTAATTATTATATCTGCTTTTTTTCTGAGCCTTTTCATCACTTGTAGCACTTCAAACGGTATGGGAACCGTCGCATTGGACTATTTGAACCATTTGCGATCCTGAAGGCTGGTTATCAGTGTATCCAGTATATATATGGGCTGTGTCAATTTCCATGATAGAAGTGTGACCACTGGATTTGTAGGACCACCCTTCGTTTTTGGGGCTTTGCAGCTATCGCAGTTCAACCTTCAAGTCCCCGTATCTACAGGGGTTATTGGGAATGTCGTCATTTTAACGAACTGCGCGCATTCTTCCTTGTTGAAAAGCATTCCAGAAGGACCTTCCCAAGTTCGAGAAGCAAACAAAGAATCCGTGCGAAGTCCCAGATACCTCGTATGAGATGCATGTGGACCGTTTTATGGGACTACCGAACAGCACAAGCGCGCCGGAATGTACAGGGAAGGAAAAAATAGAACCTTCTACAGAGCCTGAAAAATTCAGCGAGACTCTAAAATTCCGGTACCGCCGCGGTTAACAAAGAGGATCACCGTCCGTCCGTTCATTACCCGTATTTGGCGGGTTTGAACGCATGTTGTAGTAACATAAGTGTAAATCCGAAATTCTGAGATATCCGAGTAGCCTCATGAAAATTTTTTCATTCTACCATGAGAAATTTATGCAAGACAGGCTTAGAGCACCTTCTAAATCCCGTTTAGAGGTTTTATTTTTTCTTAACAAATACTGACAATCTTTACACAAAAAAAAATTTACAAAGACAACCAAAAATAGAACTGCTCTAAACATTGTACCATATTAGTACCAGCTGGTAGTACAAACAAAGCTACAAAGTTAGAATGATTGTTTCCTATGATGGTTATATTATTATCCATGTTCAGTACCTCTGGTCTGGTCACTTTAGCCATTGTACATTTGGGTGTTGATATACAGCAATAACCCCTACAGTCAACACCAAGCGTTATGATATCATCCAGTCTCGCATAACAAATCACAATAGTCCCGCCCCGACCCAAAAAAAGAAATATTGCTGTGCAGGTTTTTTTCGGCTGAACCCTTAACTCCTCGATCATGCATGATGTACCCGTGTCCGATTGAGTTCTGGTGTTTGGAATTAGTCTAATTAGGAAATTGTCTAAGGAGCCGCAGAACATTCCAACAGCATACAGCATACACGAACAGACCCGGTAGCCCAGTAATTTGCAGGTGCTCAGGTCTGACAATTATTCGGTTGGGCTAGTCTCAGATTACGGTAGGGGGTGTCCAGCTTCCATATCCAGTGCTGAACGTTGGGATAAACAGCACAGATTTGATCTGCTTACGGTTTGTTTTACGATAGGTCTACTGTGTTAATTTTGGTGGCAGTTTTAACCATATTCAATTCCTCCACAACATCAAAGCATAGAACTTCCAACACATAACAACCAGTCGCTTCGATCTCGGAAACCAAAGATCGGCTAAGGTGATGAACCCTGCGGTTCGGTTGTACGGTGAACCTTACTGGCTGTGCTTGCAGATTTCGCAATTCCGAACATCTATCGGTTCAAGTTTAGGCCGTGGTCACTGCACCTCATACATGCGGATGCATAGTCGCTGATTGTTACGGTGCCTCATATTGTTCCAGGATTCGCAACCATACCCGTTAACCTTGCCCATTTTACTAGGATTTGAACAAGGAAGGTACCTGGGTTCCTTCACCAAACTTGCTCTTAGGCGATTACGACCTACATACCGGGACATGGAATGTGCTTTCCCCCGTTGGAAGAAACTTGAAAAGTTATAAAAGAGAAGTATTATCCTTCTTTCAAGGGTCTCCATTGCGACAAGTAATGATATCCATTTAAGCTCTTCACTCCTCTGAATCATAATTCACATCAGTCAAAACCGCAGTAGCGTATCTTAACATAGCATCATTCACATTCACATTCACAATGCAATTCGCTACTTTGCTATACACTTTGATAGTCGCTACTTCTGTTGCTTCTTCTCCAGTTGATATTTACATCACCAATTACCACACTGTCGATGTCGTCGAAACTGCTACCAAGACTGTTATCTCCAATGTTCAAGAGACTCATTATGTTGTTGCCTAAACCATTCAGTGGTTGGCTATCATTACTACTATTAGCATCTCACTTCAATAACATACTTCATCATTATCATTTGCATTCATTGCTTGAAACTACAATTTCAGCTCATAGGCATTATTTTGTTTGGTTTATTAGCTTGTCAGCTACGGGTTTGTGGGATGTGGTTTCCATCCCCATTTGTCCATGTCACAATTGGATCTCTTTATAAATGTGTATATAATACTCTTTCATACATTTTAGGTTGTATCTCCTTGAAGACGACGAAGTCCGAGAACGCTAAATTGGGGTTTAGCCTTAGAGTAATTTGGGATTTCACCAGCATACGATAACTATATTCTGGTCGTTTTGTATAACTCTAACTACCCATCCATAGAAAGACCAGCCTTTAGAAGAAAAAAAAAAGTACAAAAATTCTGAAGGCTCTAAAAAATATTGCTATAGTCAATTGAATATTAAATTTCGTCTCCCCCAGATCGCTTATCCTTCCTTTTCCCATTCACCTTCATTTGTTGAGAGAAAGAAGCAAAGAACAAACTCGTCAAGCGCCGAACACCAAAACCAACAAACAGCCACAGCGGCTTTGTACATAGAACACGAAAATCCCAGTCCCATTCCGTAAATCTGCACTTGTAAGTCCCCTAAATTTGTTCGGCTATACTCGGAAAGGGACTAAAGTCCCTTTCACCCGGCTCCTCCGGGGCCAAAAAAGCGAACATGACGTATGTGAACAATAACGATGTGTTTCACAGTCGTATTTACAACTAATGGGTATATTTTTTTTTCCATATTTTAGCGCAATACTTGGTAGTTTCTTGTTATTGTAAGGTAATTCATAAGTCATTAATTCATAAATACTTTTCCTAATATCCTCTCAGCTTTGAATACTAACATCATCATGGAAGTCTTCCCTAGACGTGACGAAATGTTCCAGATCGTTGTCAAATTCATTCTCTTTGTACTCTCCTTCACCATCGGTGTCTAAGTTCAATCCATCCAAGTCTCTTTCTAGAGCGTGTTCATTTTTTTCTTTCGGCTTTTCTTTATTATCATCAGAATTTTGCAAGAACTCGACCGTTGAAATATCATCGAAATGCGTCAAGTCATCGCTACTACCAGAGAACGAGGAGCCATTCTCATCATTGATAAAAGAATCTTCCAGAGTCGATCCATTTTCATCATCAATAGTACTTGACTTTGCAATCTGTCTCCATAAAAATGAATCACGATTCAACTTCGGCTCCATAGTCCTGTAAAATTGTTGGAACTTGCTCAAAATCTCGATATAAACTTGATTTCTTTCAATTTCATACCATAACCAGTCAATTCTAATATTCAAGCTCTTGAAGTATTGCAATAGTGAGTCTTTGGTCTTTGTGCTGAATGGAGATAGGGTTTCCAATAACTTGACAGTATTTAACAATCCTTCGGTTTCCTGAATTGACAGTTTGGAGTTCTTGTTCAATTTCTGGATCTTTTCTGAAATTAAGACGTTTCTGATAGGTACCATTTCATGATCTTGATAATTATCAAATTCAAGACAGCAGTTATCCAAAGAAGCAATCAAGTTTATTGAGATAATCCATGAAGACATTTCGGAAACTGACAAAGTCGAGAATAGTTCTCTCTTATTGGTACTGAAGATGTTGAAAGTAAATCTTGGATCCCTTTGGTCTGTATCTGAATTATCATGATCTTCGAATTGAACAGCAAATAAACCATTTATAGAGTATTTGAAACAAGATTTCAAGGCATTATCTGGAAATTCAACAACAATTGGCTCGTTATTAGAAATCAATTCACGTTCACTGAAGTTCAAAAAGCTTAAATGTTCAAATAAAAAGAAGCCACAAGTCGTCAAGATACCATAATATTTCTTCCAGATGGTCTTGCTTGATGAGGTAAGAGATGGGAAAAATTTGGAGTTGGCTTCTTCTCTGTATAATTCATGGACTTTGATAATCTTCAATAGAGACTTGGTTGATAAGTAATGATTGGTCTTTGCAAAGTCTTCATCTTCCACTTCAAGCCTTTTGATTTCAGTATTGGTGTTGATCCAGTTCAAACTCTTGTTGAATCTAATAAACGCACCATCTCTGGATTTCTTCAAAATATTATAGTACTTTGAGAACTCTGATTCCGGAAAGGCATTGGTTAATTTGTTTCTGAACGGATTTTCAAAATTTACATTATCCAATTGCAAGCTTAAAGAATCAATGCAGTTGCTCTGAATGTAGTAATATGGATCTATCATTGAAGATGATGTCAAGTTGAAGAATTGCGATGTTGACGAGGAAATAGATAATGATCTTGGCTGATGTTGACCTGGTGATGAGGAAGGCTGATATGTTTGAGGTGCAGTTGATGGTTGGTGAATTGTAACAGTCGAAGACATAGCGAGGGCATAGGCGATGGAGGTAGTAGATGTTGCCGTCGGTGATTCTAATAAATAAGAGTTGGAGTTTGAAAAGATTCTCTTTGGAAGCATGTAAATGGATCCAGGCCTTGATGGCTGAGTCTGATGAAGTACATTACTAAACTTGCTGTATGTGATATTATCAAAATAATACTCCAAAATCTCCCTTGGGATGTTGGCATTGTTGATGTTGGATTCTGGATCATCAATTCTCGTATTCTTGATAAACTCTTCTTTGGTCATTCTCTTCTTGTTATCCAAGTTGAAATAATCAGTATGAAGCATAACAAAGCTGAAAGTCAAAAAGTAAACCTGATCAGCATTGCTCCATAAATCTTGATTGCAACTGTAGTAAAACGTCCCAAATGACTCAACAAATCTATCAATGTGTTGTGCTTCCCTTGGAAGTTCACAATATGCCAAAAGCCTTCTCAATGAAATATCTAAAGACTCTCCTGTGAAATCAAACCTATTGGAAATGAACTTGTAAAGACAATCCTTGTGAAACTGCGTGTTCTTCTCGGATAGAATTGAAGTTGCTTCGAACTCAAAACCTTCATTGATTAGCTTTTCAATATATGTGTCAACAGTGTCATCATCTGATACTCTTGGAGGGGAAGGTGGACGTGAGATGGACTCTTCATCAGAATTGGATGGCGAAGGAGCTGTGGATTTCAAAAGAACCATACTACTGATGGTTTTAACCAGAGAGCCGTTTCTCTTATTGTATAAATCACCTTCCAAAGACCCTAGTGTTCTTGACCTTCTTCTATTGACATCTTTCTTTGAATTGAATGTTGCCATGCTGCTGCCTTCTGTCGTGCTTTGGTCATCTTGTTCTGGTGACAAAGGCGACACCAAAGAATCAGTTTTGGAATTGGACCTTGATTTGGACTTCAATTGTGGCACAGTAATAGATTCGATTGCTTCATTCAAAGTCGGCTTTTCAGAGTCCATAAAACTAGATATCTTTCTTTTCAATCTTAGTGTGAAGGATTGTCTCTTCTGTGTAAGGGTATTCGCAGGTGGTGAAACAGACAGGAAATTACCAAACCTGTTGGAATTTGATGAGCTTGCCGGCTTTGTCGGTGGTCTTGTGGGGGACATAGATGGAGATCTTGAAGGTGAAAGGTCGCTGTAGTTGCGACGCGCAGGTGATGTGAATGAGATATGTGTAGGGGATTCGAAGTTGGGAACATTCTTTATCCCAGATGGTGATTCATCGATATCTTTGATGGATTCTGTTTTCCTTTCAGGGCTTCTAGTCTTTCTATTGAGATCGTTCAGAGTCTTATTCTCAACTATTTGGGACAGCTCATTGTTTGTAGAGTTCTGCCGCCTATGTCTGCTGAAGAGCGTACTTGATGATCTTCTAAGCTGGTCCATTGATTTGAATTTGTTGGGCTTTGTAGGTGGCAAAGAAGAGTTTGTCTTCTGTTCAATATGTGGTTTCATTTGTGGTGATGTGTATGTTTGATGATAGTTAAAGGTGCTGGAGATTCTGGCTTTGGGTTATCATGGGTAAACAGGAATTGAATAAGGGGGAAACGCAAGCTAAACGATGTAAAGCGAATGTAGTCAAGATAGGATAGGATAGGATAGGATAGGATAGGATAGGATAGGGCGGATGGTGAAAGCAAGTGTTGATCAAACAAATAGTGCGAATAATGACTAAATGTACTCTTGAGAGATCTATCGATTTGTTCTCAATCAATCCTTTTTTTCTTTGTTTATCTATTATTCTCAGCGGCTGACGTGAAGTTCCTGTGGTCGTTTGAAATGTCAGCGCTATCCCCTATTTTGGTGTGTGTGTCTGTGTGCGGGTGTGCGTGTCACCAAAATTATCGCGACGACAAACGCGCGCGCGCCAGATGCGAACTTCCAAGATGATTGATTGACTGGCCTCCTAGCAAAGGTAAAAATAGTCAAACAGAAGAACACACTACAGACTACCATCTAGTTACTAAAAGAAGAGCCACGGATGTATTTCCTAGTAAGCTATTTGAAACTTATCCAATAGTGCTCGGAACAGAGAGCCCTTTTTTTTTAAATCCAAGAGATCATCATCGATGACGTAAATGGAAAGCTGAGCATGAAGTCAATCTGTTACTGGCTCATGTCATGGATTTCTTCCTTGTTGGAACCCCAAAGTTAGAGCTCTATTCTCCTTATCAAGTCATTCTGGTGAGTAAACACTTTAGCCATTCACTTAATGATCGAGGAGCTGATGGTTTGATCTTTCTACTAAGTAAGATTCAAACATGGTTCTGCAACTGCTTCTGCTTCTTTTTCTCGTAAAAGCTATCCAATTTACTTGACCCAATATTGAGAATGTTTGGACAGCCATCACGATCTTTTTCCAAGAGAACACATTGATGACAATAATAAGCTTCACTGATACCTTTGTTGCCACATATGATACACTTATCGCCACCTTTACCAAAGGCACATTCTTCACATATACGTGCTTTAACTTCTGGTTGGACGAAGGAATCACACCCCGGGCATCGGCCGTCACACCTTTCACATAATTTACCGATATGGGTGCCTGGTTGTTTGAAACACACGACTAGGTCATATTGGTGACGAGACATTGGATGTAGGTGTGTGCGGTTTTGTTTTTCTTTTTGTTCAATAGATCTTGCTTATTATGAAGGTTTGGTGCTCCAGAAACGGGTTATTAATTCTTAAAGCCTGAAAATTCACGATTTCCGCTGACATAAGAATGACCGCGAACTCGTTTTGTGGTTTTCAAAGCTCCACAAAGCTCCACAAAGATCTCATCAATATCCGAATCTTAGCTAGCTCTCACGATTGGAGTACTTGACTCTCATATAGAACGATTGAGATTGAGTTGCATTTGAGTATAGCCAGATGAGCGAGTCTTAACGCTTTCCTCCCCTAAACAACAATCCTCTTTAACATCACAAAACCACAAGTAAGATCTCATTCATTCAAAGTGATTTCTTCCTGACTCAATCGTAGTCTTCAATGAAAAGCGTAAAACCATAATGCCAGAGCTTCAAAGAGTCAATAAACCCAAATGATTCAAATTTAAATATTCAATAGAATAAAATCAGACCTCCTAGTTTTGCAATTATCCGACGAATCACACTAGTCTATTGTGTATAAGCCACACTTCTGAAATAGGAAATAATTATGCACCTCTGCGCGATTGAAATGAAAAAAAAACCCCAAGTCTTTCCCAAAATGGCAGGTATCTCGAGCTTACGGAACCATGACCGGCTGAGCCCACAAGCTCCTTATGCTGGGTGAAATTGAACCAGGCGCCAACAGGCGCGGTGGCGCACGGAGCGATTGATTGATTGAGTTTGATAAGATAAGCCTAACTTGGATTTAACTGGCTGTGTTTTAAAGTTGGTCTGTATATATAGCGAGCATCAGAACAAACAATGACAACCCTGCTATAGAGATATGTACCACAGGCAATGTTTCGGTTTAGGAATTGTCCCATAGATGATATCATGATACCCATAGAAATGCCATCGGTAACTTCAGGAGTGATGAATGTCAATACTGCTGCTACTTCAGCCACTAATATCAACAATAGTGTTGGGAAGAATAAGAAGATTACTAGAGTTAGAACTGGATGTTGGACTTGTAAGAAGAGGTAAGTTTATGAAGCATGTCTGTCAATCAAAATGAGGGAATATTAACTGTGGATGATGACCATAGAAGAAGGAAATGCGATGAAGCCAAACCACACTGTAATAACTGCTTAGAGAAGGGTAAAGCCTGTGAAGGTTATGGTGTTAAGCTTTCCTTTGACGTTGACGATAGTCGCCATTCCAGCTCCAAGACTAATAAGAAAGGTGAAACGTTGTATGGGTTCAGAGGAAGACCGAGATTAAATGAAAGCTTATCGAAAAGAGAAAACGACGAAGAAAAAAAAGATAAGAAGAAACATAATCAGGTCGTGTTCATTTCGGATGGTCTCTCCAATTCATCACAGTTACGAGAGTCTCATGTGCCCAGGACTCACCCAACACCATCTCATATCCAATTGCCACCAATTCAATCACCGTCCTCACTTCCATTGCAGTTTCAATACAACACTAACAAAGTCTTATTGCAACCAATAATCAATGTTTCGGAACAACCGATGATAAGAAATCCACCAATCCATTCAATCAAATTCGCCTCTTATAGTAACACCGACACACCCATCAGCACTACTATATCGCCATTAAACGAATCCTTGAGCTCCCATTCATCACAGAAAATAACAACACTACTGAAGGACTTCACCAGTTTTGAAGACATGTTCCCTTCAATAATCTCAAGCTCCCACGAAGCTGTCCCTAGCTTCATCGCCAACTTGCAAAAGGATAGGAATTATTTGAAATTGACAACTGAACAACAAACATCGGCGAACTTCAACATGTCGGCAGCATACAATGGCAACTCTGAAGAGAATCTCATATTGAAACATTTCTTCAATACGTTGTTGCCCTTAACCGACGCCCATCCATCCACACCTTGGCCCCAGCTGATATTAAAGTACTGCGATTTTGAAGTCGCTAAGTCTTGCTTTATTTCATTAGCTTGTATCCATCTTTATGAAACTAAAGGCGCTAAGGAGTTTTATAAAACTGGTATGGAGCACATCACTGCCACGATGGAGTATTTGATCAACTACTTGAAAGAGTTAGGCGATGATGCGGACGAGGATAAGTCCCTGGATGTTGAGAGTGAGTCTCGACCTTTGGATGTCGTTAAGCTACTTGATCATTTGAAAGAGACGAGATCCACTGAAGAAAACAGGACAAACTTTATGGTTATTTTGATCTTGATTCATGTTCATTTATTGTTCAGTGTTTTGGAGTCTGGGAGATCAGCCCTAGCCCGGACTTTCTTTGAGTTATCCACTGCTATCGTCAATGATAAGGAGTTCAAGCAATATTTGACTGATATTGATGGTAGCTCAACCTTAGTTGGTAACATCGCTTGGTTCGAAATCATTAGCGCCATGGTTTCTCCTGATTGTCGGTTGCCTTATTCTGATGATATCTGGTTAGGCTCCAAAGATTCGGTTTTTTCCACTTCTAAGTTGATGGGCTGTCCACCTGAAATCTTCAAGATCATGAAGAGATTCTGCTCACTGAGGAAGGAATTCAAAGATAAGAACTACGTTATGGACGAAGATATCACCTCCAGATTTGAGGTGATCAAACATCAGTTATTAGACTATAGAGAATACGTTGATTACGAAGATAAGAACTTCAGTTACGCCGAAAGACTGAAATGCACACAATGTTGGACTTTAGCTCTGTTACTGAATCTTTACCAGTTAGTCAAGCCTAAAGAAACGGCACTCATCAATGAATTCATCAACGAGTTCATCAACGTTTATAGTTCATTGAGCAGCTTATCGCCAATCATCAGTCAGATGGTTTGGCCAGTGTTTACGATCTCATGCAGTGCTAATGAAAGAGAACAGAGATTGAGCTGTGAGAAGTACCTTGTTGAATTATACCAAAATACGAAAAGTGGGACAGTGTCAACAGTGATTCAGTTGACGAAGCAGTGTTGGGTTACTGGAGTTAAAGTAGATGATATCTTAGCTGGGAAGGAATGGTTTGAATCAGGGATCGACTTTTTGGTTATTTAGGTTTTTGAAAGTTTTCAAATACATGTATAATGCAATGGTACACTTTGATTTTGTCCCTGCGTTATATTTTATTTAATGCATATATTCGCATGTCCTCAGAGCAGCTTCTACTTGAAAAATCCGAATTCTGATTCTGATTTTCTTTTGACTCCGTTTGTCCCGTTGGCAAGTTGCCCAACGCCCAGTGCCGCCCCCCAGAACTCAAGGTGCGCGCGCTCCGACCGATCCTTTTGGACTCCATAAATGAAAAATCCGCCATTTCGGCACCCCTGAAAAATTCTTTCGGTTAGGGCAACTCCTGGCGCCCTTTGATCATCACGGTGCCTTGTCTGAGTTAGTAAGGCTTGTGCTCAAATAGCAGTCACATAAAATCAGATTACAAATGGCAAAACCAGCTTGATTCTGATGAAGATATCATGATTATACTTAATCAATGGGCAAATGTGTCAAGCTATGTGACATATTAAGGGTCTCTTTCGACACACTGGAAATCTCCCGTGCCCCATAAAGGTTAATAGCGGGCCATCACGGCATTTCAAGGAGCTCGGTCGGGTGTTCATGTGGTGTCCAGGTTTTTGAATTCCATCATTAACCGAACTTCCCAATTCGGTTGTTTTGGTTTTTTTTTCTCATGAAAACTTCACATGTCACAGATCAGACGTCACATCAGCTCTAAGGAAAACATTCTTACAAACAGCTAAGCTTACGGAATATTGAGAACTATTATCATTAATGGTAGCAAAATCTTTTCCTGTATCTCTCTATATACTTTTTCTATTAACAATTAATAGTCATGACGTGACCAAAAAAAAACACGTGCAAACAAACAAGCTAGACCAACTGAACTGAACTGAACTGAAAAGACATAAAATAAAATCTAATACTCTTTAACTTCCGAGAAATCAGATTAATTCTTGGCAGCAGCGTTTAAAGCCCTTCTTTGTTTAACAGCGTCAGCCAATTGTTTTAACATGACTTCAGTGGTTTCCCAACCGACACAACCATCAGTGATGGAAACACCGTATTTCAAGTCTTCTTTCTTACCATCGGCTGGAACACTTTGCTTACCTTCGTTGATGTGAGATTCAATCATCAAACCAATGATTTGGTTTTGACCAGCAGAAACTTGTCTAGCGACTTCAGCAGAGACAATTGGCTGGTTTCTGTAGTCTTTGCTGGAGTTACCGTGGGAACAGTCGATCATCAAGACACCAGAGTTTTTGGAAATGGCTTCATTGACGGAAGCCTCATCGTAGTTGGTACCTCTCTTACCACCTCTTAAGATGACGAAACAGTTGTCGTTACCTCTAGTGGTGGTGATGGCAGCAGTACCATGCTTGGTGACACCCATGAAGTGGTGGGAGTGGGAAGCAGCTTGGACGGCATCAAGAGCGACATCTAAAGTACCATCGGTACCGTTCTTGAAACCGATTGGGAAGCTCAAACCAGAGGCTAATTCTCTGTGTAGTTGAGATTCAGTGGTTCTGGCACCAATAGCACCGAAAGATAATAAATCAGCTAAGAATTGTGGAGAGATGGTGTCTAACATTTCAGAGGCGATTGGAATACCTTTGTCAGTCAAGTCAGCGAATAATTGTCTGGATAATCTTAAACCCTTGTTAATGTTGAAGGTGTTGTTAACATCAGGATCGTTGATTAAACCCTTCCAACCAACGGTGGTTCTTGGTTTTTCTAAGTAGGCTCTCATAACAACAACTAATTCACCGCTCAATTCATCGCTTAACTTCTTGATGCGGTTGGCGTAATCCATGGCAGCATTGTAGTCATGGATGGAACATGGGCCAACAACAATCAACAATCTATCGTCTCTTTGCTTGATGATTTCGATGGAATCCTTTCTACCTTTCAGAGCAGTAGCAATGGATCTTTCAGAAGCTTGGACTTCGTGTTGTAATAAGGCTGGGGAGACCAATGGATCGTATTGAACTATGTTTAAATCTTCGATTTCGACTTGGGACATATTGTGATATGAATTTGTGTATGTGAATGTGATAAATGGATCTCTGTTATGGATGGAAGATTCAAAGATTCACGAAGTGAGTCGGTAGATCAAGTGGGCGGTTAGGTGTTAAAAGTGTTATGCGGTTGGCGTTTTAGCCATGGAGAAAGATTTTCTGTCTTGACTCACGAACACCGAGCGGCTGTTTGTTACACAAAAACCTGCTGGGGATTTCGCGGAACTTTTGGCCGGGCGCGCAACGCAGCTCGCTATGCCAACTCAAAAAAGACACATGTCAAACCAAGCTTAACCACCAGATTCTATCTGTTTAGCCCTTCTTTGTTCCTTTAGATTTTGTGGGCCATTTTATGGTAGACTAACTGTTATGGGCTTTGCAATATTTAGGTACAAACATAAATAATTATTAAACAAATAGAGGGTAGGTTGATTCTCTTGAGATCTGTTCTTCCAGTCCAACGAACATTTCTACCCCAGACGCCGGATCGTCGATCGTCGGTCATCCATGGTCAAACGAAATAACTTCAACCTCTATAAGGTAGATTTTAGTCTAATCATGATGCGATCTGAGATCTTTTAATTAGTTCGGACCATGCTTAAAAGACCAAAGAAAATACGTATTCTTTTTGATCTTTCCTCAGATTTCGATGGAAAAGTGATAGCAATAGCCTATTTTTTTTCCGAGGCAAGCAGATGTATCCGATGCACGTTGGATATATTATGTTGTCCCGAAGGTTCCGTTCCGCTTTGCCACAACAGTCATCACGTGCCGACGCTGATTTTACATTAATTGAAAAAGATTGCCATTAAACTTGAGTGTAGCCATCTCTACAAGCCTGATCATACAAACACGAGTAATTTGAAGAGATTGAATGTTTGGTGATATTATCAACTAGGACATCCAAGAAGGTGGTAGATTTCAGTAGGAGTATAGCTTTAGAACTTCCTTCCATGCACTGATTTCTTTGAACATCACCGGCAAAAAAGCAGAATTGTGAGCTATAAAGGTTCCCATATATTGGATAATTTTCCACGATGGTTAGATCTTATCAGAAACTGCTTTGGTGCTAGAGGGTATTAGTATTAGTAAATCATCACCATAGTTTTTTTTTATCAACTATCATTTTATTCGACTTGAAAAAAGCTGCACTGGATTTAGCGATGGTATCCCCATCTATTCACCAGTTGTGGATTTGTTCATACAGACTGCTACGCAGACAGCCAATTAGTTCTACAACATCGTTCACAGATCAAGAATTAGATACGTAAGTGTGCCTAGAGTTAACCAGCTATTTAAATCCTTCAAACCTAGTATGTATTAATATCATAATTCATAAACCCAAACCTTTGACTTCTTCTTTCACTAAGCCACTAGCCTCTTCTCCTTGTAAAACCATACCTTTCTCTATACTTAAACCATACAGCTTATGACTGATCTTTCTATTAACATCAGTGTATTGCTCTTCAGTCAATAACTTGTCAATGTAATATGGCTGAAGCACATCACGGACTACGTTCCTTAGCCATTGCTTTTGCTGTAAGTTCAATTGGCCGTTTGTTATTATGTTGGCATTGGTTGACAATTGATGAGGCTGATAGTCTGGTTCTTTCCAATATTTCTTTGATTGGAAGTCAGTAGTGAAGGAGCTGGATAATGGCGTGTATTGTGGCAACGATTCGGTTGATGATGTTGCCGTTGGTGTTGACGATACTGGGGATATTGTCATTGGTGAGCTATCTTCTGACATACTTGATGACTGCGGAGATGTTTGTTGAGTGTTGAGATGCAGTGATCGCGGTGGAAAGGGTATCGTGGTGTTTGACTGGGCTCTGTTTGATTTCATCTGTTGTACCAACGTGGAGACTACTGCTGTTTGCCTAACTGGAGCTGTTGATGATACAGAAGTAATCGATGACGTACGAGATATTTTTGGTGACGTGGTTTGTTCAGTCGGTGATCTTGATTGTTGTTGATTTCTGTTTCGATTTCTTCTTGATGGTTGCTTGAACTTCCTACCTTCAACGGTTGTTCCCTTGGTCGAAGAAGAAGCAATGGGGGATGGGACTGAAACTGGAATTCGTGGTAGATAATTCAGCTGCTGCAGTTGTGGAACATCCACAGTAACGGCTTCCATCAAATCAGGTGCGGGTAATGGTATTTCCCTCTCAACGACGTCTCTTCTTGCAACATCAAACCCAATCCAAGCCCTTTCAACTTCAGGACTGACTTCAACTTGTGGTTGGGCTTGTAACTGTTCGTTCATTTGGTTTGCGCTGGCCTTTTGTATAATCTCCAATAGATTTCTTCTATTGCTGTTGTATACTCTGTTAGTCCTGGCACTGTTTCTATTCCTGCGAAACACAGAGACACGGGATTGATGATGATTGACGTTCTCTGCGTCACACAATGGACAACACCAGTATGTCAGCATCGATAAGCCCAGACAGTTCACATGGAAACAAGACGAACAGCCGACACAGGATGTCAATGAATTGGATGTGGTTGTGACCGGATCATCACAGAGCACACATGTGTTTGAGTTGGATAACATGAAATCTAGCCTTTGATCCAGTCTGGATTCATCTTCAATATAATCTTGTCTTATCTCTAAATTCTCTTCGAAATACTCTTCAATGATAGGTACATCAACTTTCTCCACTGTCGTCCTTGATACTACTGCTCTCTCGACATTGATTAGTTCTACAACGTCATAATCTAGACGACATGTAGGACAAGAGTTGGATTTCTCACGCCAGGCATGGATGCAGGTGGTATGATAATGGTGCTGGCAGGGCTGAAGGCGCGTTATTGTTGTCTTGGGGTGCGTGAATAGGAGCTCTAGGCAGATGGTACAATCTTCTTGGTCTGACATCTTTGTCTGTTGTCTTGGTGAGTTGATCCGTTGAAAATGTAGTATTCTTATCTGTGGTGGCGGTGGCGGTAATCTATGGTATTTTGATCCTTGAAATAAAGCTCATATAAAAGAAAAATATGACCTCTTTAGTGATTATGACAAATGAACACTCATAAAAGATAATGAGGTGGAGTGAAAGAAGGATATCCAAACAAATGAAAACTGGAAAGGTGTCAAAGTTGAAAGGAGTAACAAGCAAAGCTGTTCAGTGTGCTGTCGCGAATTTTCGCGGAAATCAGGAATTGATTTGAGATCCGAGGAAAGGAACAATCAAAGAAAACGTGCTTAAAGTCACGGTCGGAAGTAGTGGAAAGCCTCTCTGCCAGATTATTACCCCAGGTTTTAAATAGTTGACCGATTAGTAAATATGAGATTTCATATCACAATTCACATATTAGAAATTTAACAAACACTCTATGTTCTTCAGGACAGGGGTAGTCTATGGTTCTCCGGGTTTATAACTGTTTTCGGTTGTCCAAAAGACACAAGATCACATAACCGAAGGCGCGGATGCTGCTATCTAGCATCGCATGCGCTTCCCAAAGTGGTAGCAACCGAGACCACAGTTTAACGCTGATTTTAAATCAAATATAAACATTCAGATCCCCCCCCTGTGAATCACAATATTCACCTTCTTATACCCTTCTTTGAAAGACGCTAGGTACGATAAACCATTGTCAACAATGACGCTTAAAATCCAATTATCAGAAAAGGAAGATGATGAACCTTCCATCAACACTGGTCCAATGCCATCTGCGATCCATCGTCTTTTCAAATGGGGATTATTAACATTATCAGCATTTGCTTTAATATCTGCCAGTGTTTCCTTCTTACCACAATGCTTGCATCATCAATCGCAAATCAAACAGTTTGCTACGCCAGTTGACGAGTCCGAATTATGTCCAATTGGTGACATTATTAGACCTTCTTCCTTCTTGAAAGATAACTCCACTTTAGAATACATCATCAATGACCCAGCTTACCGTTTAGATTCCATCAAGAAGCTATCAGGAGCCATTAAAATTCCGACTATCTCCAGTGATGACTTCACCAGACCACCAGCTGAAGCACCTGAGTTATGGCAGAACTTCACTCGTTTCCACTGGTTCTTGGAATCTCAATTCCCTGAAGTTTACGAGACTCTGAAAGTGGAGAAGCATAACCAGTTTGGCTTGATTCTCACGTGGGAAGGTTCGGATGAGTCTCTGAAGCCATTGCTATTGTTAGCACATCAAGACGTTGTTCCAATTGAACCAGTCACTTTGAAAGATTGGACATACCCACCTTTTGAGGGTCATTATGATGATGAGTTCATCTACGGTAGAGGCTCTTCTGACTGTAAGTCTCTGGTAATTGGCTACTTCCAAGCTTTCACCCAATTGATCAAAGATGAGTTCAATCCTCGTCGTACTGTTGTAATCTCCTTAGGCTTCGATGAAGAGATCGGTGGTCCATGGGGTGCTGCTAAGTTAGCTGAAGTTTTGAAAGAGCGCTACGGCCAAGATTCCTTCTTTGCCTTAGTAGATGAAGGTGGCTCTTCTATTGATATTGTTAACGGTGTTCCTGTCGCTTTACCTTCCATTGGTGAGAAGGGGTCCACTAACACCATTATCAGTTTGACAACGCAAGGTGGCCATTCTTCCATCCCTCCAGATCATACTAACATTGGTATCATTTCTCAATTGATTCAAGAGATCGAAGATACGCCTTTTGAGTCTTTGCTGTCTTCTACTAACCCTACATTGAATTACTTATATTGTATCGCTAAACACACCGATTCTCTGGACGATAATTTGAAGTCTGATATCTTTAGAGCTGGCTATGACACAGCCTCCAATGAAAGAGTCGTTGAATACTTATCAGGTATTAGAACCTTGAAATACACTGTCAGAACGACGCAAGCCATTGACATCATTCACGGTGGTGTTAAGTCCAATGCCTTGCCAGAATTCACTAAAATCACAGTCAATCACCGTATTGCTATCGAATCCTCTATTGAAGAAACTGTTGATAAGATCTTATCCAACATCAAAACTATCGCTTCTAAATTTGATCTCGGAGTTTCCTTAAACGACAAGGAAATTATTCCATCTACTGTCAACGGTCACTTCCACCTGGAGATCGCTGGTGGTTTGAAACCAGCTAAGGTTTCCCCAGTTGACAACGACTCCTACAACTTGTTCCGTGGTACTATTAAACACATCATTGCTGACTTTGTGTATCCAGACCTTGCGGAGCCTGTCGTTGCCGGGAACTTGAATTCTGGTAACACTGATACTAATCATTACTGGGGTTTGACTGAGAATATCTACAGATTCAAGTTCTCCAGTTTGAATGGCTTAATCAGTGGTGGGACTCATAGCGTTAATGAGAAGGTCAAGGTTGACGATGTGCTAAGTCTGATTGGGTTTGTTTATGAATATGTTAGAAACGTTGATGAGTTTGATGGGAATTAAGAAGCAAATTCGTGAATTTGGCTATTTGTGATGGTTGATTCTTTGTGATATTATACTTGTATATTACTCATTATTACGTATATTGCTAAAAATCTATTTCCTTACACATCGTTGTTTGAATTGTCATGAAGTATCAATTGTATAGTTTAGTTTTCTAAAAGAACTTGACTTAGTTACAAATAGACTTTGTTAGACCTAATTAATAACATGAAACTGTGAAGCACTGGATCTTAATATTGCATATTCTGAAAAGTTCGGGAGGGAAGAACAGCTTGTAATTTGACAGTATTCAAAGGTCATCTTGGTCAATGCATTCCCTGACTGGGCCTTGCATAATATCACCATCTTCAGTGTTCTCAAAGGAACACATCTACTCTTTAACATCATGGAATAGAATCACCTCTGCAAGACATTCACTGGTTTTAAGTTATTGAGCCATAATTGAATCTAAATTCTATAAACAAACTCGTCATCAGAACAGCACATGTACCGAATCCAAGGGAAACAAGTATACCCTAACTTTTCACCTTCATCTAGATCCTTCTTATTTTCATCGACACCGTCTTCCCTTACTTCATCTCCACTTTCATGAATTTCTCCATTCTCTCCATCCTTAATGTCAAGTGATTCTTCGGGTTTAATCACAGGCATCTTTTCTTCGCCCCACACATCACCTTTGGATTCATCATACTCTCTTTCGATCTTCAAATACTGGATCTTCAACCCTGTGTAGGTTTGGTTTTCCAATTGGAAGCATATTCTGATCTCATCTCTTTGCTTAGCAGCGTCGCCTTCATCATCATCATCTTCTGGTTTCAAATTGGATTGGATCTGAGAGAACGATGGCGTGAGTCTCTTTGGTGGTGGATTCATACCTAAATCTTCCTTCTCTTGAGGTTTCGTTGTATCAATGAGTTGGAACTGTGAAGCCATCTCTATCTCTTCAATGTGATTCACTTCGCTATCTTTGAAACTTGGGATATTCCAAATAACACGGTCCTGTGTAAAATCATAAAGAACTTTCCCGAATTTGGTCTTGAATTTAGGGTTCGTTTGGAAGGAGATTGATTGATTTGGTTCAGGAGGTGTAGGTTTCGGAAAAGAAATCAACAAGTCTTTGAAGTTGGTCTTAATTGTCACATTCAATCTTATCACTCCCTTGACTATCAGCTTGTCACCTTTAACTTCGGTCTTATAACTCTTTACCACCACGAGCGGTCTCTTGTTGAAATTCAAAACTTTATAACTCAACAATGTAGATTCGGCATCAGGCGGAATGAATAATATCACGCCATCATCATTTTTGTACCTCCATAAGTCAACAAATTGTGCCAAGTTCACAGCATCCTTATCAAACTTCTTCATAACTTCATTCATTTGTAACTTGATAACTGGCATACCCGTAAGGTAACACTTCAAGTTAACTTCTCCTCTGACTTCGTTCTTGATGATCTTGTTCAAATCACGATGTATCACTAGTGTGTTGTACTCTATGAGGTCTACGAAGATTTCATTCTTTGGATAATATAAACCTTTAGATCTCCATGAAACCTTGTTGGTGGAACCTCTCAGCACACTAGAGTTGACCTCCTTGATCAACTCTAACTTCAATTTTTCTTCATCATCCAAATCCTTCTCATCTTCATAGCTACCTCCCAGTTCAGGTCTGGTGACATCGAGCTTGATAACATCCTTCAAGATCCCAATCTCAGTCAATTGAGGGATCCCATAATCCATAACTTCGTCAAACAATTCGAAGACAAAATCGAAGTTATCCATCACCACACCACGATTCAATCTTCCTTTGAAGTAACTCTTAAAGATAGATTCAAGTTTGTAAAGAAATGTGAACAGCTCCATGACGTTAACTTGATCATAGTAACAAACTAGCATTAGAATCAAATCACCACTTCGTATAAATAAATAATTCACACCGTCTCCGCTAAGTATCGGTGTAAGTGTGTTCTGCTGTTGATGATGTTTGTAAAGCTGTTGGAATTCGGATATCAGGTTTTCATACGCGACTAATTCAAAAGTGTAAACACGGTATAACAAGGGCTGGAGCTCCGTGTCAAGGATGGATATAGCGGAGGCCATTGTTGGTCGTTGATCGCAAGCTGCGTTGATGGAATGTGGATGGTGATGCTAGGTTACTAGTAAACGCGTAGATTCGTGGCTATGGTGGTGGCTTGTGTAGATCAAATCAATCAAGTATATGAACAGTAATTGGTGGTATCTCGCGTCAAAGGATGTGGAGTTAACTTAGACGTTCGTTATCTTTCAGATGTTCCTGACCTGACAGCAGCAGTCTGTGTTTGTTGTCCGGTAATCAAACTTGCATTAGATTTTCGTGAACTTTTCAGATATGGAAACTCACGTGCCTGAGAACTCGGGCTTCCTAATCGAATGAAAGTTATTTACATTTGCTACGCCATAACTATCCTTCTCATGTTCTAATTTTGATTGAAAAAAAAAGATATTATTCTGGTTAGGTTACAAGCCCACTAAAGCCTTAACTTCATCAGCGCTCCAGCTCAACACTCTCTCCTTAGATTCTTCCTTAACAACGACCGACTTCTGTTCATCTTCTTCGTCTTCATTTTCCTCATAAAGCATCCAGACAATTCTATAAAACACTTGATAAAACTCGACAATACCTTCACCAACTTCTCTTAAAATTCTGTCAACGTAGGTTGGACTTTGAATTTTTGAAAACTTGTCGTTCAATTCCAAGCTTAATTCTGGTAGCTTCTCAACCAAGGTCGTGTTGATGGTTTGTAAGTTTTCAAGAGAGAATATCTTATGTTCCAGCAATGAGCGGTACATTTCATAATCTTCATCATATTGGATTTGAGATGGTGGGTAAACTAAGGTGACCAATTGGTTTGGGGTCTTCAAAGTTAGCCAATCCAAGGTTAAATCTAATTCATTGGCAATGATCTTTGTTAACAATTCTTCAATGGCATTTTGATCTTTGACTTCCTTTTCTTCGGAGGATGATTTTGTGAGCTGTGGATATTGTAAAGTCTTGTACTTCAAGTAATCCAAGTTATTCAAAATGAAGATATTCATTTCACGAACCTCATTAACGTTGATTGGTTTGGTCTTAGGAAAATTAACCTTGGCTTGTTTCTGAACTAACTCAATCGGCTTTGTGACTATTAAATCATTGATCGCGGTGATGAAGAAACTGTTGGAGAAGATTGGAGAATCAGATGGCGTGGAATCAAATAACGGAAGGATCTCTGTAAGATATGAGGATAACCAATCTTGTGGTAATAACAAATCATCGTCTAATTTCCAGGCGGTTTCTTCCAAAGATCTTGTGGTGCTTTGTAACTGTGAGAAGATCAAACTCTTTAACTTTGAAATAATTAGGTTCTGTAACTTGATGATCAATGGGAAAATCGAAAGTGATGGTAACTTCAACTTGTGGAAAATCATAACATAGAAATCCAAAGATTGATAGATCATAGTTAGATTTTGTAAATTGGATTCGGAGTTCAAAACCATAGTTAATTTAGGCTCCAACAAACTGTTCAAAGAATTCAAAATATCAATGATCAGCAAATCATGATCGTTATCGTTATCGTTATCGTTATTTTTATCGCCTTCAGTCTTGACAATACCAGCAGTCTTCTTAAATTCTTCGATGACTTTTTGCTCTTCTCCGTTGAATTCTCTCAAGTTGATTTCAAATAAACCACGAACATATTCGACTTCGTTCACAATCAACGAATGGATATAAGCCAAGACATCACCAAAGTATCTATTGGAGTCGATGATGAAGATGTTCAATTGGATCAGTTGAGCTTTGAAATCATGTTGCAATTCACCACAACGAGTGGCTTTGAAATCTGCAATGAAATTGTCTGAGTATTGGTCAATGTTGGAGGTTAAATAAAGGTTACATAATTTGATCAATTTCAAGTTCAGAGATAAGTGTGAAGATGTGGTGCTGGAGGCTTTGATGGATCTAGAAAGATAGGATTGGAAGCGTTGGTAAAATTTAGATAGCGTGGAAGATAATTTTGACATGACATTGGCGCCAATTTGCGAGTTCTCTAGACCCATCAACACTTCTGAGTTTTGATAGGTCTTGTAGATCTTGTTGAATGTGATAAAGGTTTCTAATGTCACATCTGTTGAGTAAGTTAAAGACTCGTCATATTCAGAGATCATAAACTTGCTCTTGAAGTTCAATAGCAAAGATCTTTTCAGTTGAATCAAATCCTTCTTTTTCTGTAATTCTTCGATCTGTGTCTTCAATTGGTTGTCCTCACTATCTTTGGAGGTATCTGCTTTGATGAACTCAAACGAATTTAACTTGTCCAAAATCACCCTAACATCTTCCAAGTCGCTCACCACACCGCTAAAGACTTTCAAATCAGCACTGTTGGTTTTCAACAACTCCATTTCGACAGCGTTTCTGAAACTGAATTGATCAGAAACGACAGCAGGGCTGACTTTGCCCTTGCCATCACTGTTAGTGTTATTTGTCGACTGAAGGAATTCGAAAGAGTCACGTAACGTCGAGTCTGTATCATAGCCATATGAATTGAGGATCTTGGCCAAACGATTGGATAAATCAACTGTGTTTGAGTTGCCGGTGGTATTCGATGTATTGGAATCAAATCCAAGCTCATTAGCTTCAAACAGATCCAAGGTCAATTGAGAATATTTCTTGGCCGCCTGTTGAGTAGAATCAATCACATCTTCAGGTTTTTCTTTCAAAGGAGAATCTTGCGATGAGGCTTTGTAGTTGAGTGTGGAAAGGATGGAGAGGTTCTTGAACTTGTTGGTGACGGTGTTCAATGGAAGGATCAATGGTGGAGCGGGTTGGACAGGTTCTGCGGTGGATGATGATGAAGAAGGTTTGGTGGGCGATTGAGAGAAGGAATCGTATTCTAAGTAGTCCATGGCGATAGACTGAAGAGTGGATTATCCTTTCAGAAGATTGTAGTCAATGTTTTAGGGTGTCCATCTTGGTGTTGTGGTTTGCAGATCAACCTGTTGTCAACAAACAATTCAACGAACGTCAAAGGTTCGCGAAATCGATCGGGTGCTCCAACTAGACATTGTTCATCGTGGTTGCAAGAAGGTTTCAGGCCTTTGGACAAAGGAAAATATTAATCTGTGATGAATCGTGAATTAATCTTCCTACATCAAAAATGAGATTTGCTATTGAATTACGTTTGGATGAGGAAAGTGGACGCCAGCTTGCAATATAGACATATAAAAGCTGATGATAAGGTTGGCAACATCTTAAGGGTCCCGAGCAGAGTTTAGGTCTGCTTCTATGGTCTATTTATTTGTATAGAAGTCTGAGTTTTCAATTTAGGATCGATGAATAATATGGCTACTTACCTTAACCAACCACAACCCAATTAAGGATCAATGTTAGATAATTCACTTTAACTTTGCCTAGACAGGCAGCTCTACAGGCATTTAGACCTTCGCCCCACAAATGGGTTTAAGATACTGTTTTCAGTATTAGCTAGAGCATACAGAACAAAAGAATACTCCTTTTGGAAAGGAAGTGAATTAATTAATTGTTTTTTTTTTCAGCGGCTATGATCACCGCAAATCGAGGGGTTTTCCTGGGCCTCGGATTTGAGCTGCAACCGGAAATCGGTCACGTGTTATTAATATTGGTATCGCGTTCATTCCTCCGAATTTTTGTTTCATCATAAACAGTGATTTTGAGCACACCTTGGATGACATCAAGATCATCAACAACCAGTAGAAAAATTTGTGTTTCAGAATATTACTAGATTTTGATAATAACCAAGTCCGATATATTTTGCGTTCGTGTGATTCGAAATTTGGGAAACGTAAAATGCAAGAATGACACAAATTTATGGAAGCATTGTCCTATAGCTACGTCCATTTATATGAAAATCTCTGTTTGCAGTTCAAGCCAGTGTTCTAAGATAGTGCCCATATTATGGTAGCGCACACCGGAGCATCCAAGAAAGTTCCAAATTCAGAAGAAATCTTTCCAGCTTTATCTTCTTTGTCCTTGCGTGGCTTTTGACATGACACAGCAGCAGCGGCGCCAGCGGCTAAACAAAAGTCCGTCGGTGCACGTAACGCGGCTTATCAGCGATTTTAACGTGTTTTCCTGTCAAATTTCTTTGAGGGGCGCAGAAAATCAGGAAACAGATTAAAAAAATCCTAAGTCGAAACGCCATCCTTTACAAAGAACAATCCTGGGAAATTCTTCGAATTAGCACACCAAGGCTTCAAGGGATCAGACACATACTGAGCTTTAAAAAAAATCTAGTATTACATTTAGATCAATTATTCTTTTGAAACTATCGTATCACATCATTTGAAGGAGGAGATCGCCATCGTTATCTTTGTCTACTCCGTGACCACTCGAAGACAAAGAAGGTACATATTTAAGCTAATCACTTTCGAATCCCAAATTTCAAACTTCTAAACCAGTTAAAGGTATTATATCTATCATTGAATACCTTCTAAGCTTTATCTTCAAACGAAAGACGCGTTAATTGTCAAGTCGAGGATCATCTGCTACCTGTTATCTTAGTCCTTTTGTTTACATCAGTAAATTCTGATCACCTCACTTTTTTTTAAGATCCAGCAATGCCTTCAGAGAACTACACTGTCAAATATCCAGTCAAGAAACTTCCTAACAAGGTGCCTACGCCTTTCCCGAATCCACAGATCGCCAACAGAGTGAACAGTCTCAAGATCGAAAAGAAGAAATACAGCACCAACATCGATCCACGTTCTTTCCTTACTGTCTACGAGTACGGCTTAGGTTCCAATTGGGTTATTTGGGATTACCATAATGGTTTGGTCTTCTTTACTGGGCTATACAAAATCTGCAATGAGGGTGATAAGTTTGATTATTTGAAGGTAATTGATAAGTACAGTGAAGGTAGCATGAGTTCAGTCAAGAGAATCAGAGGTGCTTTCTTGAAGATCCAAGGTACTTGGATTCCTTACAGATTGGCTTATGAGATTGCTTCTAGATTTGCTTATAAGTACAGATACCAATTAGCGCTCTTGTTTGGTGAAAGCTTCATCAAGGATTGTGCTCATCCACAATCTGATGTTTTCAAGAACTTTGATAATCTCAAAGTCGATAACAAGAAATCAATCCTTAAATCAACAAAAACCCTGCTTCCATCTGTTAACATGAAGAGAAGAATGTCACTGAATATTGACCCAGGCCAACCAAAGAGAATTGAAAAGAAGCCACGTTCAAGATCCTTCAACAACGTTGATTCAATCGAACATGACGAATTGCAAGAATTAAAAGATTTATTAAATGCCTCTAAACAGTTGCACAACTTCTGCAACCATAAAGCAATCAATCCTTCAAAGGGTGATGATATTTTCAACTATGCCGGTTTTACTTGGAAGTTCTCCAACAATGATAGAAATCTTAGAGTATTGGGTAAATCAGATAATCCACAGAAGGATATCACAGTTAAGAAAATGCCAGCTATTTATTCAACTCCATCAATCAAAGAGCCCCAGACTTTACAAGACAAAGCGATTCAATCAAATACCACTTTTCCATCATTACCAGACCTGAGTCTCTCACCGGACAAGAACAACACTTCAATGACTGCGGATGACGAAAACTACAGTTATACTTCCAACGCCACCACAGATATGAATGAAATTGTAATCAGTAACAGCGTAATTGAGACTAACACCATCAACAGTAACTCTTCAACTGTCACAGAAGAATCAACTGTTCCAAAATCATACGATGGGATCGAAACTATCCTTATCGCAGCTAGTCATTTGAAGTGTGACAAATCTAAAATTAAACTGCTGGTTAATTGTGATAAAGACGATAAGAAAACTGACGAGAAACTGACTGTTAAAGCTGAGATTTCTCTGCTGCAGGTCCTGGGTCTGATTGATGAAAAGGAGAATGTGGGGTATGACTGGTGATTTATTGGTTGATTAGATTTGATAACATCTGTTAATCAGATTTAATCTATTGATACGTAAAAGAAATTTGGGCCGATTGTGTTGGAGCTGGGTTTTATCTAGGTTGATTTTTGGTTCTTCGTGAGCTGGTCGTCATGATAGTGCTGATTTCTTGCAAATAACTTCAATTCGTGTTACTCTATTACTTTGGTTATTTCTAGGTTTTTCATGGAATCTTTTTATTGTCGTCGATCATGTTTGTTTCCTTCTTATTGGTGGGTAGGTTATTCATTAAGTTTTCGCTGAGGATTGATTAAGCTTTGGTTCATTGGGTTAGATGGGGTTTTGTCTGGGTTAGTTTATAGGCTTTCTTGGTTTGGTTTTCAAATAAATTTTAATACATATTTGGTACATTATGGGATTTGCAGCACTTGATACGAAATCATAGTATTTTCTGGGCTGTTTGAGATGATTTTGTTGCTTCTGGTATCGTTTGAAAGTAATAGATTTTGTATTGTTGATTGTAGGTGTCGGTGGTGCTTCAACAAATTTAGGTTTTTTTTTATCACCAGAAAAAATTTGAAGTGCCAGCCGAAACTCATTAATCAAGCCTACAAGGATCTTACTTGCAGCAATTGATCCATAAAAGATTCAGATAGAAATACCATAAAATATCCATACACAGCAGAATAAGATGAGCAGTATACAGAAGTACGTATCGTCTGACTCATATTGAGCTTCTCGTTCACTCAAAAATGGTATCAATTCTAACTATCAAATTAACAGGGTCTCAAGAGATCAACTTTACGACTCTCAGCCAGAATCAGAAGATGAACT
Source organism: Waltiozyma solani (assembly GCA_030462955.1). NCBI lineage: Eukaryota > Fungi > Ascomycota > Saccharomycetes > Phaffomycetales > Wickerhamomycetaceae > Waltiozyma > Waltiozyma solani. The sequence continues at coordinate 29,999 of JAKVQS010000001.1, forward strand.
CATTCTCCCAGATTTGGAATTTGAAATTATTGAAAATGACCCAACACATCCAACAGAAACAATAACAACAGAGCAACCGCAACAAGAGGAACAACCGCAGGAAGAAGAAGCCGAAGATGAATTTGATTTTCCATTATTCTCCTTTGGTGGCTCCATTACAACTGAGGATGCCAATGAAAACGATAATGATGAAGCAAAGGACGAAGAAGAAAGAGGTAGACCAAAAGTGATAACACAAAAGATCTCCTTACGTGAACCAACACCTGAAAAGATTATCCAATCTCGTCCTGAATCTTACTACTTCCAAAGATATACCGAAGAAGACCACGCGAAGTTCGAATCAGCCGCTGTTTCTTATGAAGATATCTTGAAGCACAATACCGAAAGAAACCACTATGGTAAAGTATGGGACTTGACAGAGTATAACAACAAGATCGAAAGGCAAATCGCTAGGGATACAAGAAAGAAAGGCAGACCAGGTAAGAAAGCCAGATTAGCTAAGAGGGTCGCTAAAGAGAATGAAAAACAAAGAGATAAGATCAAGAAGCTTGAAAAGCAAAGAGAGATGAAGAAGTTGATGAAGAAAATTCATCACAAGAGAGGTGGGAAGAAGAATAAGAAGAAAGGCGCTGCCGGTAGTGAGAAGGCTACTGGCGGTGCCCCTGATAAGCCTAAATATAGAACCGAATGATTTGATAAACTCAAATTCATGTGATAATAATTCTTTTTTATCTATTACTGCTAGAATGGGCTTAATCTTGGAACGTAGTTCAACAGTTTAGCGACCACACTGGTGCATTCAAGCCGAGAAGGAGTATTGAACTAACCGACAAACGACTTGACCTATGTTGCTTTATAATCAGTTCGACGTACCTTTTATCCCCTTCGCAAACTCAAGGCACAAAATCTATGTTAGAGGAACTTCCTAAGTGTTTCCTTGTCATTTGAGAAACTTTAATGATAAATGTCGTTGTCGAATGTCCATGCTCTGAGCGAGATGTGAAAACGGTTGGTGCAAGAAAGCCTTCGATTTTGAATTCGAGGATCCTAAAGTTCGGTGACATACCATTCATGACTCGCAAATTGAGTTAAAACTGCTCTTATGGCATCATTGAAGTAGTTGAAGACATATAGGCTAGATATATACGTCATCCAATAACGCCATTTTTTCATGTTTAATCTTCCCTTATCTCGATGACCTAAGGGCCCCTGGGCCTGCCTGGTCAGTCAGAGTCGATCAATACTTACTTTTAATTGAGCCGCGGGCATATCTGGGCCTGGCTGTGCATGATAGATAGATGGTGGTTGTTGCCCCCCAACTTTAGTCCACGCATGAGCAACCCAAGCAATTTATCTCTGGCATAGAGACATTCCAAGTTGGTTGCTCCGAAGGGCTACCGTTAGTTAAATATTTGACTGGTAAAGAGTATCTTCAGTGAATTATTAAATTATATATTAAATCAGTACTGAATCTAACCTAAAGAAGAAAAATGAACAAACTTTTAATATTTTTGAATGAAAAGAACAAAAAAGCAACCTTTAACCTAACATTTGAACTCAACCCGACGCAGCATCCTGACTACCCTGTGGTTGTTGAGCTTGACCCTGACCCTGACCATCAGTCCTTTTCATATTCATCCTATTCCAAATAGCACTTCGCATGATTAGTCTCTCTGTGCGTCTCTTATCTTCGACGCTTTGACGTTCCTTAACCCAGCCTTCTGCCTTTCCTAATGTTTCATTGAAGACGCTAATTATCCCACCAACCACCTCTAAAGATTCGTTTGCGAGACCTAGGACTTTACTGTTGGTGTTGGTGTATAGCGTTGATGAATTTTGTAATTTGGCTGGTAATCTAAGTAGCGTTTCTCTGACGTTGGTACGGGCTGGTTCAGGAAGAGAAGAACCGGCATGTGTAGAAAGGAAATGAACCAATTTCTTCATCGTCGTTACTAATTCGGTTTTAATTTGTGCAATTTCTGGTGTCGGTGTTGATTGGGCATCGTGGTATATCTCGCCATCATCTATCGTTGTTCCTGTGTTTGGTGTATTGGTCTGGATTTGGGACTGTAAGATTCCACGTTCTTTCGATATGATTTCTTGCAGGTGGTTCACTTTCCCAACAATTTGCTTATTGGCTAGCATTAATAATTGAAGACATGTTGCTAATTTCTTATTGGATTCTGATGATAAGTGGTAATTGAAGTCATTCAAATTCTTATTCGAAATGGCTAATGCTTCTGTTATACTTGGTAATTTCTGTTTTTGTATCTTGTGTAATGGTTGGATGACATCCTCATCGTCTTCATCTTCGTCGTATTCAACATCATCAGTGATATCTTGATCATTGGTGTAATCTTTATCAAGGACAGTTCCTTCCGCGAACATCTGTCTTGTCTTACTGAGTCTTCTTTTCCTTTTCCATTGGTTGGATGTCTGTTCTAATATATTGACAACTGGTTGTGTAGCTTTCTCCATCATCTCAACACTGTACTGCTTGTTAGACTTATAAACCTTCACCGCGTTATCAACGAAAGGATGTGATCTTACTTTCTTGATTAATCTTTGACGATGACTGAGCTCGGATTCAAGGACATTAGTGGTATCATAATACTGTTCAGCGTCTGAAGCTGGGGGAGATGGAGATGTGGCTGTTGCTTCAGGTAAAGACAGTGACATCGGTGGTGGGATACGCGGCGTGGAAGGACGTGAATTTTGTAGTTCTCCCAAGGCTTCAATCGCCAGTGATTCGTCTTCTTCCGGAACTGTGTATTTCGTTGGTGATTCAATTTGTTGTGGCTGTGGTTGTGGTGTTGATTGCGGCGTGGAGAATGCTGATGCTGTATGATGATGGGACGGGGACATCAGGTTTGGGATCCTTAGCTTCTCCTCTGTGGACATTGTTTGGGGCTAAGTTTAGTGTGTTCTTTCGTGTTTTGATTGAATGTAGATGGATGACTAGGGCTAAGTTTTTTATCGTTGTGGTCAAATGAGGGTGTGTTGAACTGCTCAATAGATGATAAATGTTGAAGTTATTCTTTGAATCTGGAGTTGTGGAGTTGATGTGGATTATTGATTAATTTCGAATGGCTTTGAATGTTCTGGCATCTGATATTTTAAGAACCACTTCAAGCAATTTCTACAGTTTTTTTTAGAAATTATCAATTCACATGAAGATAAGTGAATTCTGTGACTTCTTCGATCGCAGATCTAAAATCACATGCCAATTGTTAATCACAGACGCAACACAAATTTTTTTCTCTATTTCCATATCAGGAAGGTGTTATAATCTCCAAATCAGGAAAGTTTCAAACAAGCTTAAATAGGAAGTTCTTGACCTTCCATATCCAGACATCTCTTAGAATTTCGCGACGTCGCTTTTCATTCGCCAGAAATTGAAATGAACTTTAGGCTGCCTATGCTATTTGGAGAATCTCCAACTGGATTCTCTCTTATCAATTCACTATTCCACCAATATCGATTGAATCTATCGCAATGGCTTTGGTGTCACTGAAACCACAATTCAACAGAACAGTGATATCGCTTACAACAAGGCGTCTATACACCACTGTAACGCCATTATCAACAACAACAACAACAACAACAAGCCAACCTAAGCATACGGCACCTTCAACTAAACTCCACAGAACAGAACGAACCATCCTAAACCTTATCTCCACCCGCACATTATTCCCAGATAACAATCACCTCCATGCACAAATAACGACACTAGTCCAACGTCTCAAATCACCAAAGACAACACCTGTAATAATCGGGTTAATCGGTGCTAAGCCAAGTTTATTAAATTCTCTTCTCATTGATGTTTATGCGGATTCTAAGGAAGATCAGATTTGGTTTGATGCATTTAAGCAAAGAGATATGAAGCAAAATAACCTGGTGAGGTTTAGTGATAATGTCGTTGTCAAGAAAGAAGAAGGTGCTTATGATGTCCCTTCCCCAATTTTGAAAGAATTGAATGTTGAGTTTGAAGAAATAAATGAAACCAATTCTAAGAATTTGAAGGATAAATTTTCATTTTGCTTGGCTTTCAATAATACTGAGTATGGGACAATTCTGGGGAACTATCCAACTTACCTTTTAAAAGATGTTAATGTTGAAGATGACGTTTTGGGCTTCAGGGAGGTCAACACTGAGCTATATGAGAAGATCATCACTCTGTTGAAAGAGTCACCATTGAATTCTTCTATCTATGCCAAAGAGTACCCTCGTACCAACATCGCTCACTTCAGAGAAATTTTAGCTAAAGTTATCGCTTCCTCAGATGACAAGTTATTCTCTGCTATCATCACCAATTTACAGACCCAATTATCCACATCCCTTCTTAACTTAAATCAACTAGAGACCAAAACAAGCGTTTTGAACAAACTTATCACTACCTACTCAGAGCATCTTAACCTAACCTTCCAACGTCAGTTCAAACCATCATTCCATAAATTCCAATTCAAGACCCTACCTTGGTGGAAATTATACGTCTCGATTAACAGATTCCCAGCTCAGTTCAGAGAATACCTAGATAAAGATAGATTCCTAAACGACTCCATCAAACAATACAGTTACATCCAAGGTCAAATTACCACTGGGACTGAGGTCAAACCAGCTGAGGACTCATTTGCTCAAAAGGAGATCACACAGGATAATCCTTTGATTGCCTTGAAATCTGAAATCATTGAAAATGATATCCCATCTTTACAAAAACACGGGAATAAATTACTATACACCAACTTTGTCAATTTCCAATTGCCTTTAATTGCTTTATCCAACTTTGGTGTCCTATTGATGGATTACCCAGTTTATCACATGGGTTCCATTGCTTTGCTTGGTTTGATCATCGGTTTCAACAATATCTCCCGTGATTGGGTTAAATTTACTAAAGCTTGGGAAATCAGTGTTCTGGAGAGATTCAGGGGGAGAATGCTGGATGTTGAAAAAGGCTTGAGATTGGAGGTTGAAGATTGGAGTGATAAGCAGAAGTCGAATTTTGTTAGAAGAGAAAATGCAGTGAAGCAACTGTTGAATGATGAAGGTCCAAAATGAAGTAAATTGCTAGATTTGAGATGGCAATTTTGTGTTGTGTTGTAGATAAATATTCGTTAATTATATCCTGTACTATATACACTGGAAATTTGTAATCCGATCTAACTTATCGACTTGCGTGAAAAAAATTAGTAGCTAAGTAATTGAGAGGTGTGTACTTTTCAAGTGGTTCAAATTAAGGATATACATGGCGCAAGCAGATTGGGAAAATGAACCAATGGTATAGGGTTACAACGTGGTTGAAGAAGTCAAATGAGAGCCTTTGAGATAACAAGTTGAGCGTTCAGCTATTCAAAGGCATCGATTATTCATTGAAGGAGGCGCTGAGCCTTGAAGCCTAGGCCCAGAAGAAGATCCCAGCAAGTTTCTATATGCAAGTGACCCATGCAAAATCCATGCAATTGCTCAAAGCTTCAAATACTTGACACATAAAAAATCAATCAATTGATGAACTGGAGCCAGTTAAGAACGTTCAAAGTTGAGATTGGAAACGGTAAAAGCTGATGTAGATCTAACGCTTCCTCAGATCTGGCGCATTGGCGGTAGAGCGGTCCAGATTTTTAGAAACTTGTGCATCGGAGTGCGTTAGTTTGAAATTGCTTGGACAGGGATAGCATCTAAAACTTTTAGGCGGTCGTTGTTCGGAGTTTGGTGATGAATCTAAAGGTTGAGGTTGCTTTAAAAAGTGGCTGTGGTGGCGTCGTACCATCTCCTATACAGCTGATACTAAAATTGTTCTTGTTTGATGTCTTTCGTTTGCTCCATTAAGCTAGCGCAAATCTGGAAACTGCTCACCGGCTCAAAAATCCCACTGCGATCAGATCACCCGCCGAGCGTTTACCAAGCGGATTCGCATGAGGCTGCGTTGAAGAAAAAAACTTCCTGCAAGTCGACAATATAAATTATCGCCAAATCTCACTAAAATGAGCGATGGAACAGATCTAGATCACGATAATGTTTCGAAACGAGATAGTGTTAACGGTTGTGGTTATTAATAGTATTATGCAAAGCTGAACGGTGCGATCGAAAGACGCTTGAGGCGGGAGGGTGAGTCTTCGGTTGTTGTTGGCATAAGGTGGGGCTCTATAAATTTTTTACACGTTGTGTACATTACTTTGGCACCTCAAAGAGCCCCTATAAATGACGAGAATTTCCTTACAATCAGAATTTGCTGTGCTATTCACTCAATACTAATGTCCTTCGTTTCAAGACATCGGTTGTAACCAACAAATCGCTTTAGGTGGATCTATCCATAAGTCAAATGGTCCAAAACTGCCCTACCCTGGCTCGTCCGGAGTTCACTTCCCAAGACTCATCTGCGACACTAGTTCCATTCACCTCCCCAATTCCGACACCTAATGAAGGTGATGATCTTGAGAAACAACTACAAGCTTTCGAATCTAAACTTACTTTAAAGGAAACAGATCCAGATAAGATCAACGAACGCACCAATGGTGATGTTGAATCTCAAGCTGATACTATCATCGTTACACCATCACAAGACTCTAGCACCAAGAAGTTTCACATCGAAGAAGATATTGAGTTCCCTGAAGGTGGTTTGGAAGCTTACCTTGTCGTCTTTGGTTCGTTCATGGGTTTCATTCCTGGATTTGGCATTTTGAACATCCTTGGTGTCATTGAATCATACATAGCTTCCCATCAACTCTCCGATTATTCATCGTCTACCATCGGTTGGATTTTCTCCATTTACGGGTTTGTCACTTACACTTCCTGTATTTTCTCAGGGTTGTACTTTGATCGTAATGGGTCTAGAGTCATCTTAAGCATTGGTACGGCTTTACTTTTCGCCGGTTTGATGATCAGTGCATCAAGTACTGAATTCTATCAGTTTCTTCTTGCTTTTGGTGTTTTGACTTCCTTTGGTAACGGATTATTAATGTCACCCTTGATTTCGGTTATTTCTCATTACTTTAATAAAAGAAGAGGTCTGTTCGCTAGTGTTGCTACGTTAGGTGGTGCTCTAGGTGGTATTGTTTTACCTATTTTGCTGAGATCTCTTTATGTTCAAGTTGGATTTCAATGGGCTATCAGAATCCTAGCCTTTCTCTCGTTATTCTGCCTTATCATCTCCATTGCGTTGGTCAAAGAAAGATTCACTACTAAGGAAGGTTCCGCTTTAGTTTACCTCAAGGTCTTCGACTTCCAGACTTTGAAGAATGTTCCATACTTATTCAACGTCTTGGGTGCCATCTTTGCTGAAGTTGCTACGTTCGCAACAACAACTTACCTCTCGCAATACGCTGAATCTAAAGGTTTCTCTTCGAGCAACGCCATTTTATTAGTCACATTGGTCAACATCGGTTGTATCCCAGGTAAATTGGTCGCTGGTTACCTTGCTGACGTCTATGGTCGTTTCAACATTGTTGTGATCGCTATTTTATTTACTGGTATTGTTAACTTATCATTATGGCTACCATTCGGCTCCAACATCACTGCCTTGTACATCTTTTCTTTGGTTTACGGCTTCGCTTCTGGTTCAATTTACTCCATGATCCCAGTCTGTTGTGGTCAATTGAGCAAAACTCAAGACTTCGGCAAGCGTTATTCTACTATGTACTTCTTCATTGCCTTCGGTGTCCTTGGTGGTGTTCCTTGTGGTGGTGCTATTATAGGCAAAGGTACCGCTATTAGTTATGATGGCTTTATCGTTTTTACCTTTGTCACTTTTCTTTTAAGTGCAGCCTTCTATGGTGCAGCCAGGGTTTGGTGTGTTGGCTGGAGAGTCTCAGAAAAGTTTTAAATATATTTGCATTACAGTCATATGATTTGATTGGTTTGGTTTGGTTTGTTTGATCCTCTGATTCTTATAAAAGTTTTGTCTCGGTTTTTATCTTTTGCATGGTGAAGCTCAACGTTGTTTGGACTTCACTCACTTTACATTTAATGTCTATATATCATTTACTTCAATCACCCGCTTTGTAGCCAGCTCAGATACATTCAAGGATCTTTGTGAGAAACAAACAAGTACTTAGATGATCGATCAGCTTGCGCTCCACTGTCACTGCACAGGCATGAAATTTCCTTTGGGGGGGGGGGGGACCGACGCGTTATCCTGCGCGTACCATGAATATCCACCGATTTCGTTGGAAAAAAACAGCCAGCGTGTAAGGAGGGAAAAGCAGCTCTTGCCACCACAACAAATCACAGCGACTGGCTAGCTGTTTAGATCAACACCTCACCAATAACCAACCTTTGATCATTAACATCTAGTCTTTGCTACTTATCTTTGCTAATGTCATCCGAAAGTAAATTGGTAGAGAACCCAGCTGTGAAGTCTGCGGACCTTCTAGCCCCTAGACCGTTCTTCAACCGTCCTTATGTTTTCCCTTTTGCCATCCTGTATCCATGGTTCTTTCAAATCTACTTCTACAGATATGATGAGTACATCAAGGGATCTGAATGGACCTTTGTCTACCTTGGCTCCATTGTCTCTTTGCAAGCTTTATTTCTTTTGATGCCTAACTGGAATCTCAAGGTTGAGGCCTTATTCAACTACATCCATGTTGACAGATTATCTGAAGCTACTCATATTTTGATCCAAACCAATCCAAACAATGGTGCTGGTGCCATCGTTCCGATCTCCCGTGATAAGTACTCTGATGAACTTCAAATCTCTTTCTTGTTCCAAAAGAGAAGATTCATCTACCATGACGATACCAAGCAATTCTGTCCACCAATGTTCACCATTGATGAATCTCCAAAGTTAGCTCAATTACAACAGTCTAAGGGTATCACTGGTGATGTTTCCAAACTAGAACGTTTATATGGTAAGAACTTCTTTGATATCCCAGTTCCAACCTTCTGGGAATTATTCAAAGAGCATGCCACTGCTCCATTCTTTGTCTTCCAAGTCTTCTGTGTTGGTTTATGGTTAATGGATGAATTCTGGTACTACTCTTTATTCACATTGTTCATGTTAGTTACTTTCGAATTCACCTCTGTCTTCCAACGTCGTTCCACCATGTCTGAGTTTAGAACTATGGGTGTCAAGCCTTTCACCATCTGGGTCCACAGAGACAACAAATGGTCTCAAGTTCAAACCACTGAATTACTTCCAGGTGATCTTGTCTCCATTACCCGTACTGGTGATGACAGTGCTATTCCATGTGACTTGGTGTTAGTTGATGGCTCTGCTATCGTCAACGAAGCTATGTTATCCGGTGAATCTACTCCGTTATTGAAAGAATCCATTAAGTTACGCCCAGCTCATGAAGAAATCCAATTAGACGGTTTAGACAAGAACTCCATCTTGCATGGTGGTACCAAGGTTTTACAAGTCACTGCCCCAACTGCCAACCCTGTTGTTAAACCAGCTCCAGATCACGGTGCTTTAGCTATCGTTTCCAAGACTGGTTTTGAAACCTCCCAAGGTTCGCTTGTCCGTGTAATGATTTTCTCCGCTGAACGTATCTCTGTTGGTAACGTTGAATCTTTCTTATTCATTGGTTTCCTTTTGATTTTTGCTATTGCTGCTTCCTGGTACGTATGGGTTGAAGGTACCAAGATGGGTCGTATTCAAAATAAATTGATTCTTGACTGTATCTTGATTATTACCTCTGTTGTCCCACCTGAATTACCAATGGAATTAACCATGGCGGTTAACACTTCTCTTGCTGCCCTAGGTAAGTACTATATTTACTGTACTGAACCTTTCCGTATCCCATTAGCTGGTAGAATTGATGTCTGTTGTTTCGATAAGACTGGTACTTTGACCGGTGAAGATTTAGTCTTTGAAGGTTTAGCTGGTTTCGGCAACGATATTCGTCACTTATCCAAACCAGAAGAAGCTCCACATGTCACCAGCCAAGTTCTAGCATCTGCTCACGCTTTGGTTAAATTAGAAGATGGTGAAGTTGTTGGTGACCCAATGGAAAAAGCTACTGTAGATGCCGTTGGATACGAAGTTGGTGAAAACGATATCATTACTAAGGAAATCGACGGCAAGGTTGAAAAGATTAAGATCTTACGTCGTTTCCAATTCTCCTCTGCCTTAAAAAGATCCTCTGTTATCTCTGCTATCCACGGTAAGACTTTAGTCTCTGTCAAAGGTGCTCCAGAAACCATCAGAGAAAGATTAGTTACCGTCCCAGAACAATACGAAGAGATCTACAAATCTTTCACTCGTTCCGGTTCCCGTGTCCTTGCCATCGCTTACAAATACTTGGAAGACAACATCGCTCCAAACAAAATTGTCAAGATTGAAAGAGAATCTGTTGAGCAAGGCTTGATTTTCGCAGGTTTCATTGTTTTCCATTGTCCTTTGAAAGAAGATGCTATTGAAACCATTGCCATGTTAAACGAATCCTCTCACCGCTCTATTATGATTACCGGTGATAACCCGTTGACTGCTGTCCACGTTGCTAAGGAAGTTAAAATTGTTGAAAGAGAAGTCTTGATCCTTGATGCCCCAGAAGAACATCATGGTGACCATGAATTGATCTGGAGAGATGTTCAAGAAACTAAGATCATTCCATTCCAATCCTCTGATCCAATTGATGTCTCCTTATTCAGAACCAATGATATCGCTATTACCGGTTACGCCCTTGCCAAATTATTAGAACACCCACAACTTCACGACTTGATCAAACATACCTGGGTTTACGCTCGTGTTTCTCCAGCCCAAAAAGAATTCATCTTGAACACTTTGAAGCATTTAGGCTATAATACATTAATGTGTGGTGATGGTACTAATGATGTCGGTGCTTTGAAACAAGCTCATGTTGGTGTCGCTCTATTAAACGGTACCGAAGATGGTTTGAAAAAAATGCAAGAAGCTAGAAAGATCGAGGCTCATCAACAAGTTTACGAAAAGCAATGTGAATTATTCAGAAACTGGAAAAGACCACCTCCACCTGTCCCGGTCGGTATTGCCCACTTGTACCCACCTGGTCCATCTAATCCGCATTACTTGAAGGCTATTGAAAAACAAGGTATTGAAGTCACTGAAGACATGAAAGCTCTTGCTGCTGCCGCTAACAATGCTGCTAACGTCGAAGGTGATATTCCAAAAGCTCAAGACGCCCAAGGTCAATTAGCTGATAAATTATTAGCCTCCTTGAACGACTTAGAAGAAGAAAACCAGGCCCCTACTTTGAAGTTAGGTGATGCATCCGTTGCTGCTCCATTCACTTCCAAATTGACTAACGTTTCCACCGTCACTAACATTATCCGTCAAGGTCGTGTTGCTTTGGTTTCTACTATCCAAATGTACAAGATTCTAGCTTTGAACTGTTTGATTAGTGCTTACTCCTTATCTGTTATCTACTTAGCTGGTGTCAAATTCGGTGATGGTCAAGCTACTGTTTCAGGTTTATTAATTTCTGTTTGTTTCTTATCCATCTCCAAGGGTCAACCAGTCGAAAAGTTATCCAAGGAAAGACCACAACCAGGTATTTTCAACATTTACATTATGGGTTCCATCTTAGGTCAATTCGCCATCCACATTGCCACTTTAATTTACATTACTTCTGAAATCTACAAGTTGGAACCAAGAGAACCAAAGCCAGACTTAGAAAAGGAATTCGCACCATCTTTATTAAACACTGGTATCTTCCTTATTCAATTAGCGCAGCAAGTCTCTACTTTCGCTGTCAACTACCAAGGTAAGCCTTTCAAGCAAGGTATTAGGGACAACAAGGGTATGTTCTATGGTTTGCTCGCTGTTGCTTCTTTAGCTCTAGCTGGTTCCACTGAATTCATTCCTGAATTAAACGAGGCTATGAAGTTTGTCCCAATGACTCCTTCCTTCAAATCCAAATTGACTTTCACTCTTATCTTCGATTACGTTGGTTCATGGACTGTTGAATTGGTCTTGAAATACTTCTTCATGGACTCCAAGGCTGCTGATATTGCCGCTCGTGATTTCTAAGCCAATGTTGATGGTGAGTCGTGATGAGGGGGTGATAGATCGGTACTGGTACAGTACTGTTGCACTTGTCGTTTAAGTATAAAAAAGACATTTTTATGGATGTTTATAGATTTCATTTTTCCTTTTATTAGTTTTCCATTCTATTGAGAATTAAGAAAATCCATACAAAAAAATATGTTACTGTTTGTTATCCTCTTTCTTAGCTTTCAATTGTCTCTTTAATTCGTTCAAGTCGAACTCTTTCCATTTCAAAACTCTGATGTTCTTCCCGTTAACGTATTGAAAGACATTTGGGTACTTAAGGCATAACCTTTTGACCAAATCAGCAGCGTCTTCAGTGGATATGGCACTTTGAGAACTCAATGATGTCTTAATAACTTCGGACAATCTTGTAATGGATTGGTTTCGCTTATGCATGGTGAAAAGAATATTCAAAGCCTGTGGGATCTTCGAGTCCAGGTATTCTTCCCTTTTGAATTCAGGAGAGACAAGATTCTCCTTTCTTTCCTTTTCCTTCAACCTAATTCTCTCCAAAACAGATAACTTTGAATTCTTATTCGTAGGTTTTGTAACTTTTGCTTTGGATTCCAATATTTTCTTCTTCTGTTGAGCTTGTCTCAATAAAGCAGCTAAATCGACTTCTGGTCTGATTTTGGTTGTCTGTAAAGGTGGTATATCTTCCAAATTTTCATTATTCGTGATCCAACCTTCACATCTCTTCTCGAACTCTGAGTTTCTGAACGTCAAATCACTAAACTTTGGAATTCTATCAGTCTCACCCACGTTAATCAAAACTTCACCTTCATTATTCAAGTTGATAGCGATAAAGTTAGGCCAGATGGTGAATAATCTCAATAAATCCCCATATTTGATATCTGAAATAGAATACTTCAATTTGGGAACGAACGAACGAAGAGGAACATCACCTGAGTAACGCATCAGCTCCATGATCAATGAAGAATGAAATGCTTTGAAAATCTTGGTTAATCTTAGCACTTTCGTTAATAGTTCTGGGTTCTTTTCCTTTGGTTTGTTATCTTTAGATCTCTCTGCTGCTGATTCGGCATCGATTTTGGCTAGTTCTTCGGGATACCATTTCTCGGAGACATCTCTATGTGATTTGATTCTGTTTTTGAACACAGACACCGCTATTGGTTTAGATAAAGACGGCTTGAATTGGAAAGCCACATTCTGGGTACGTTCTTTGTCTCTTAGATCTCTTTCTTTGATAAGTTCGTCTTTGATCTGGAATGGTTTCAAGACAGATTCGACTTTGACGTTCTGGAAGAATGGAATGGAAATCCTGGCTGTGTCAGATGGCGCTGTGACTTTATGAATACTTGCAAGACAAACACCAGAAGTCAAATATTCCAAAGTTTGCCCGACGTTCACAATAATGGATTTAGGTATAGGCTTCACGTCGATCCAGTCTCCGTATAAATCCTGGACTTTCAAAGCATTGACATTGGACGGATCAATTAGATAGGTGAGGAAATCCGAATCTTTATGTGGACCACAACCTTGAGTTGATAGTTCTTCTTTCGGTGTGCATTTCTTGAGTTCCTTCAAGGGCGGGTATTTGATGAGTTTCATCTTGTTGAAATTTCTTGCGTTTGGTCCAGTGTTAAAGTAAGGAGAATATTGCGATTCGTCAATCGATAGTGACTCAAAGATTAAACTAATGAGTTGAATGGAGAATCTATCCATACCTTCCAAAAAGTACCTGATGGTCTTCTTGAAGTATGGTAGTTTGTCTTCATCTGGATATTGGTTTGATCCTATGAGATTCTGATAGATGTGTTTGTATTCCGGAAGTTCTGCATCTGTGGAGCAGAAATCTATCTGTTCCCTCCAGTCGATCCTCCCCGCAGTGATTTCCTTCTTAAGACCATTATAACCAAGAAAATGTTTAGAGTTTGACATTTGGATCTTGTTCTTTTCTTCTACTGGAAGGTTAAAGAATCTCTCTGTTTGATCCGCTAACGCTTCAATGAGATCATGATCTAGGCAATCTTGGTAATTGGTGATGTAAAAGAAACCATGATCGACTAAAGCGTGTTTAAGTGTCGATAGAACTGATTCTCTATCTTTTAAGAGCAGTGAGAGATCCACTGTGGGTATCGTTTGATCTTTAGCCATGATATTGAAGATCTATCTTTTGTATTTGGTTTACAATTTTCCCTGATCGGATTTTCTTGTCTTCCAGGGGCGAAATTTGGCGGTGACCGTGAAACGTAAACAAACCAGTTAGTTGCCCGCGTTGCCAGGGATGTTCTGGGATGTTCTGTGCCGTGTAGGGGGTAGGGGGATCGGATTTTGTTCCAGCATTTTCCACAAAGCACGTTGATCAGAGATCCGGCTTCGGCATCCTATTGCACGTGACTGGACGTATTTCCCAAAGCGGATGAGTCACAAACAAAAAGCCGTCACCCGGCCTGACTGGGTTTTCCGCTGAGTCCGGCATTTTCGCCGGCAGTCGGTCATGGCGAATTTTCCACGAACGGTGGTGAAAAAAAACTTCGAGTGGCCGCCCAATTAAAATATAAATACAAAGGCTCCCCACTTACCGCTGTCAACTAGTATCACGTTCTGCTTACAGTTGTTTGATTACATCACAGAATAGCTTTATCAACAATGCTTTCAAGAAACTTCGCTAGAAGCTCTTTAAGAACTGTATGTTGAAATATCATTCGAGATTTGGCTTGATCGTCACAGGCTGGGATAGATCTGCCTTTCATTGCTTTAAGAGTAAAAGTGATGGGGCGGCAACCATAGTTAGCCAGCAACGAACAAAAGTCATTTAATCAACAGTAAACAGAATACTAACATAAACAACAGTCCTCCAAATTACCATCCTTAGCTCGTTACAACTCTAACGGTAAAGTCCAAGGTCAAGTTATTGGTATCGATTTAGGTACCACTAACTCCGCCGTTGCCATCATGGAAGGTAAGGTTCCAAAGATCATTGAAAACGCTGAAGGTGCCAGAACCACTCCATCTGTCGTTGCCTTTACCAAGGACGGTGAAAGATTAGTTGGTATCCCAGCTAAGCGTCAAGCCGTTGTCAACCCAGAAAACACCCTTTTCGCCACCAAGCGTTTAATCGGTCGTCGTTGGGAAGATATTGAAGTCCAAAGAGACATCAAGCAAGTTCCATACAAGATCGTCAAGCACACCAACGGTGATGCTTGGTTAGAAGCCAGAGGTGAAACCTACTCTCCATCCCAAATCGGTGGTTTTGTCTTAAACAAGATGAAGGAAACTGCTGAAGCCTACTTAGGTAAGACCATCAAGAATGCCGTTGTTACCGTTCCAGCTTACTTCAACGATTCCCAAAGACAAGCCACCAAGGATGCCGGTCAAATTGTTGGTTTAAACGTCTTACGTGTTGTTAACGAACCAACTGCCGCCGCTTTAGCTTACGGTTTAGAAAAGACTGACACCAAGGTCGTTGCTGTTTTCGATTTAGGTGGTGGTACTTTCGATATCTCCATCTTAGATATCGACAACGGTGTCTTCGAAGTCAAATCTACCAATGGTGACACCCACTTAGGTGGTGAAGATTTCGATATCGTTTTGGTCAGACACATTGTCGAACAATTCAAGAAGGAAAACGGTCTTGACTTACAAAATGACAGAATGGCCATCCAAAGAATCAGAGAAGCCGCTGAAAAGGCCAAGATTGAATTATCCTCTACCATCTCCACTGAAATCAACTTACCTTTCATCACTGCTGATGCCTCCGGTCCAAAGCACATCAACACCAAGATCACCAGAGCCCAATTTGAAGGTTTAGTCGACTCTTTAATCAAGAGAACTATTGACCCAGTCAAGAAGGCTCTTAAGGATGCTAACTTAGCCACTTCCGATGTCGGTGAAGTTATCTTAGTCGGTGGTATGTCCCGTATGCCAAAGGTTGTCGAAACTGTTAAGTCCTTATTCAACAGAGAACCATCCAAGGCTGTTAACCCAGATGAAGCCGTCGCTATTGGTGCTGCCATCCAAGGTGCCGTCTTATCCGGTGAAGTTACCGATGTCTTATTGTTAGATGTTACCCCATTATCCTTAGGTATTGAAACCTTAGGTGGTGTCTTCACCAGATTAATCCCAAGAAACACCACTATCCCAACCAAGAAGTCCCAAGTCTTCTCCACTGCTGCTGAAGGTCAAACCTCTGTCGAAATCAGAGTCTTCCAAGGTGAAAGAGAGTTAGTTAGAGACAACAAGTTGATTGGTAACTTCACCTTATCTGGTATCCCACCAGCTCCAAAGGGTGTTCCACAAATTGAGGTCACCTTCGACATTGACGCCGATGGTATCATCAACGTCTCTGCCAGAGACAAGGCTTCCAACAAGGATGCCTCTATCACCGTTGCTGGTTCCTCCGGTTTATCTGACGCTGAAATCGAAAAGATGGTCAACGATGCTGAAAAATACGCCGAAGAAGACAAGGCCAGAAGAGAAGCTGTTGAAAACGCCAACAAGGCCGACCAAACCGTCAACGACACCGAAAAGTCCTTGACTGAATTCGCTGACAAGATCGACAAGGTCAAGGCTGAAGAAGTCAAGAAGCAAATCACTGACTTAAAGGAATTGATCGCCAGAGCTCAATCCGGTGAAAACGTCGATGCCACCGAATTAAAGACCAAGACTGACGAATTAAGACAAGCCTCTTTGAAATTATTCGAAGAATTGTACAAGAACCAATCCTCTGAATCCAAGCCAGAAGACAAATAAGCACCATAACTGATTTAATTTTCTAAGTTAGTTGTGTTTGGGTTTTTATTTATTTCTTTCGACTCTCGGGTTTTTGTTATGAATTTCTCTTTATTTTTATTTTGTTACGAATGATATGTTGAAGAAGAAACGGGGAGGTTTAATACGTTATAGTTTTCAATTGGTCTGGACGCAGTGGAGTTAGTTCTTTATTTCCATAATTTTGTATATAGCAAGTTAATTAATTTCATTGTTGATTGATTGAAGCCTAAAGTCCTATCTTTGTGTTCCATTCCTCTATCAATGGTAGTTTATTGTGGGGTAATTGATGTAGTTCAATCAACATTCATTCTACCAGCTAGTCATCAATTGTTGTACAGAAACGGTAGCCCTAAAATGTTCATAAGTCCAACCTAGAATCTCCGGAACCGTCTTCGGCGACTTAAATCTTCCGCGCATAATGCAATTTCGGGTTTAAGGAGGATTCGCGAAATTTGGAGATTTAATTAGAGTGTCGGGAAATAAACAAGGAACAAAAAATTATGAATTACACAACTAATTTAAAAATGAGCTTAATAAAAAATTTGAAATATTTGAAATATTCCGAATATTAACCATCTATCAACTGTGGATCATACTTTAGAGAATTTGAAGATGTTTGGTGGGGAAATGTTTTTTGCACAATATTGAATTTTGAATTCGTACATCATTTGTTTTTGTGTAACATAGTTTGGTCTTGTGGAAGAAACCCAATGTCGTTTTTGTGTTCCACAGCCTATTCATCTCGGTCCTTACATGAGATTTTCCTCTAGCCAATCATAAATTGATGTAAGATTCATCATTTCAGTTGAAGACAAAATATATTTTAGATTCCAGAAAGCGTGATAACTGAGCAAAAGAATCTCCCTTTAGAAATTGATGACATTATCGGTGACACTAAAGCTCGTATCCTCCTTTGAAGTGGCCAGGCCGCCAGCTTACGCGCCCCTTGTGCAGCAATTTACGCGGATATGCGCGACGCGTCGATTTACATGAAACTTGAAGGAACCCTGGCCTCTGAGTGAGATAAAGTTTTTTAAGATCGCGTCGCTGCCGTTCGACGACGAGCAAAACGCGTTTTTTTTTTTTGAAATTTACTGGTTGTTGATCTTTCTGAAATATTCAATTACTCAACGAATTAATTAGTAGTTCTTATTCACATCCTTTTTGCACCCAGTGATTTCTTCTTGATAAACATCTAGAGAATGCTGGATCAATTTTACCTGAAGCTTCGATCCATCCAACATGGATCACGGTCATTCCAATCATCCAACATCATTCAATTCCTCGTCTCCAAAAGAGGCATATACGCCGTGGCTGCTCTTCTGTTAACCGTCCTGTTATATCTTACTTCCAAACATCCCGCTCGTATTACCACCGTGAAGCCTGATGAGTTACATGGTACTGCTTTGGGGTATAGATCGATTATTGAAAAGTACAATGTCGACCTGTATGGTTCCCAGACATCTTTGAACTCCAAATGTTCATTCTATTTCAAATCTCTTCAGAAGAATGACCCAGAATGGCGTTTAGATGAGCTCGATATTGAAGATAAGGAAACAGACCACAGTATCTTTGTCTCCAAGGAAAGATTCATAGAGAAGAAGAGAGCCGAATTCAGAAAGAAATTCGGTAACATGTCTCCAGATCAGTTTGAAGCTCTAATCAAGGCCAAGAACAAAGAAAAACAATGGGAGACACAATATGAAAAAACTAAAGGTAGAGTTATAGGCACAGAACAGGAAGTCGTTGACTCTCTAACCAACTTGAACGTCTTTGGGAAATGTTACTTGGATTCAGCCACTTCTAAGAAGGAACAGTTGAAGATTGACACTATGGGTGAAGGTATCACTTGTTCTGAAAATGAAAAGAGATTATTCAGTTACTTGACTAGACAGCTACCTATCTACACCAGATGGGATGGCGAGCAAACCAGTGACTCTTTGCCTGTGATGGAAAATATCGATGATTCATTGACTGACGAGAAAACCATCGATGGTTCCCCTTTGGTTGAGGCCGATTTGAAAGAGTCTTGTTTTACTAGATATTTGAAGAATTCTTATAATGGGAAGGGTATCGCCCTTACTCTCACTTCAGAGGACTACGATTATCACTTACAAGGGTTACTAATGACTTTAAGAGCTCTTGGTTCCACTTTACCAGTCCAAATCTTCCACTATGGTGAATTAGATTCCGAACTCAAAGAATCTTTGATTCACATTTCACGTGCCATGAACTTGAACTTTGAAAACTCTCCAAGCTATAAGTTAATCAGACTTGGTAAAGCTTCAAATGTCCCACGTATCTCTTCAGAAGGTGGCCTTCCTCCATTAGATTTATGGTTTGTTAACTTAGAACCTGCCATCAATAAAGAAAGCTCATTTGCTAAACCTGAATCACTCAAATTATTGACATACCTTTTCAGTTCTTTCAAAGATACGATTATGATGGACTTGGACACTGTTCCTTTGATCGACTTGGATAAGCATTTATTACAATCTAGGGGTTATTCAAATCTTGGTGCCTATCTCTTCAAAGACAGAGAACTTTCAGAACCATTAACTTCACCACAGTTGAGATTTCTTGATAAGTTATTGCCTTCTTTCTATGATGAAAAACTATTTGGTATCAAAGAACCAACTGTCAAGACTTTCACTAACAGAGTTTACGGTGATGGCTTCAAGTCCTACCAAAGTTCAGGTTTATTCGCCGTTAACAAACAGAGACACTTCAACACTGTCTTAGCTTCTTTATCTTTGAACTTATGGGATCACGTCACTGCCACCTTAACCCAACCAAACCACTTACACCAAACTAAAGAATTGATCTGGCTAGGTTTTGTTCTATCAGGGACTGAATCATTCCACATGAACGCCCATCCAGCTGGTATGGTAGGTGAAATCAATTCCAAAATCAACAGATTGCCTTCAGAAGATGATGATGCTGAGAGACGTAACTTGAAATCCACAGAATTATGCTCAGCCCATGTTGGTCACCTATCTGATCAAGATTCACGTACTCTGGTCTGGGTGAACTACGGTATGACTTACTGTGAGTGGTACAACCCTATTGCCATTGATAAGGATTATCAGTTGGATCTCCACAGAAAGGTGATCAAGTCTAAGGATGACTTGAAGACCAAATATAAAGACATACTGCCAATTAAGGCCTTACTCATCCCACCACCTCAAGAACGAATGGTCAACGATCCTGGGTTTGAACCAAATTCAGGTTTCATTAACATTGGCGGTTGTCATGGCAAGTTATGGTGTGCTTATGATCGTGTTGGTGGTCTTGAGGATCCTTTCTACGAAGGGAAAACTGTCGCGTTTGATACTGAAGAAATGGTTGGGTTTCACTTCTTAGGGGAGGTATGGACAGGGGTCCACGATATTGTGGGGTCTCCTCGTTGATTGGGAGGGAGGATCGTTTATAGATTAGTTAACTTGTCGTGGTAAATAGAAGATTATTGTCGAATCTTAATCATTTTGTACAATCCTGCGTGCCTTGAAGGAACAAATGGAAGAGACACAAAAAAAGAAAGTGGGAGGCAGAGAGTCAGATGGACCAGTTCGGTCACTTCAGGGCTTATGTAATCACAAATGGTTTTGTTATGGTACTCGCTGGTACACTACAGTTTTCATGTCCATCGATGCTTTCTAACTATCAGCCAACCCCATCTCACCGTCTTGACCAAATCGTGAAATTATCAGCCAGAAATCAGCATTACACATACAGAGAGATGCTAGCATCGCCGAAGATTCAGTGCCACAGCAGGACTGGGACATGCAAGTCTAGGAAATGTCCTTGCAGAAGTGCATATCTCTCCGCCCTCCTCCAACCACATTTCGCCACAGACTCCTCCATTGATGAGACTAGTCCCTTGAATCGGGCCATTCTAGAAGAGACTAAGGCGTTAAAATTTGAGACTTGAACAAAGGTTTATGGGACTAGTCTTCTGGTTTTCCAAGTGGCGTTGTGAGAGTAGTCTCTGATCTGATTTGTGGCTGGTGCGTCCCAAATTTTCATGGATGAATGAGGACCAGGACCTGGGCCAGACCAAGTCTTTTCTCCCATATAAAAGCTGGGGGGTAAAATTTGAATTTGTACCACCAAAGTATTTCTGTTACATCTAAAACCTTTTGTGCGTTTGTTGTGATCAATGTTATATATATTTTACGTCTAACTAGAGGATAAACTCAGCTTTTCGGTAGAGAGAGAGGAACGCAGCAGACACGTATAATAATAAAAAATTGAAAAAAAAATAAGGGCCGAGCGGGGAATTGAACCCCGGGCCACTCGCATGCTTGAATTAGTAGTATTCTAACAGTGTACTGCCAGTCACTTTAAACCCAAAGCGAGTATCATACCACTAGACCACGCGGCCTTATTTGTTGTCTTTCAAAAGCTCTTCATTTTACGGTAATGACAATGCTCTCGATTATATGAGGTGTCCGGATGTTTGGGTTTGACCGACGCTTCAAACGCTACACATGCGTCCGCTCCTTCTGTCTCCATGGATTGATTGACTGAAGGTTGTTGTTGAGGCATATCAGTGACACCAATTACAAACAACCAAGGCCTTTGCTTAAACGACCACAACCCCACACCTTATTCAAATCATCAGAGACCCAAGAATTTCACAGATAGAAGTAATGGATTTCATCAAGAAAGCAATCTGGGGTCCAGATCCAAAGGAACAGCACCGCAAATGCAGAGCCCTTCTCCGTAAGAACACTAGAGCTTTAGATAAGAGCATAAGAGATCTTCAGGAGGTCTCCAAAAAAACTGAGAAATTGATTAAGACTAGTTATAAGAAGAACGATATGAAGTCAGTGAAATTGTTTGCTAAGGAGTTGTACTCTGTGAAGAAACAGAGCTCGAGATTATACAAGAGTAAAGCTCAGTTGGAATCGGTTGGCATGCAGATTGAAGAAAGCTTTGGTATGTTGAAGCTACAACAGAGTATTGGTTCCAGTACGGTTATCATGAATGAGGTGAATAATTTGGTGAAGTTGCCTGTTATCACTGGTACGATGAGAGAGTTGGAGAAGGAGCTAGTGAAGAGTGGGATTATCAACGAAATGTCTAATGATATCATTGATGAATTCGATAACATGGAAGAAGAGGAAGAAGAGGAGGTTGAAGAAGAAATCTCAAAGATTATCACTTCATTGACTACTGATAAGTTTAAGAATGTTGAAAGTGCTCCTAAAGAACAGGTTGTTGAAGATAAGGTTAAAGAAGAACCTGTAGAAGAGGAAGAAGACGACGAAAATGTCTTGAATGAAATGAGAGAACGACTTAAAGCTTTGCAGAGCTAGTGGTCAAGGAACCTCCAATGGGGCCATTGATTGAGAACTTATTTGAATGTCTGTGTATTTTAGAATAATATCAAGTATTGCATTGTGTTTGTTAAGAACTAAACTAAAGCTCCCTACTTGGTGTTTAAACAAAAGTACAAGCACAAGTACAGTTTAATGGTTTCTCAGAGACTTCCTTCATTATAATCTTTTATGGTAACAGTGTTAAAATACCTACTAGTTTTCGTATGGATAACCCTGTTTTTTATTTTTATTTTCTGAATTGTAAGCAAGATGTGGTAGAATTAAGTTTCTGGCAATTCCTTTATGGGTGAGCCAGGGCCTCCTCTACAATACTCAGATCTTCAAGGGAAATATATTAGAGGTTCATTTATTAATCAACAATTTTTATTTACAATTGAGAAAACTTTTGAGAAAGAATGAAACAAGCGATACAATGATCTGGTATCTTGGAGTTTCTTTCATATGGAACCAACTAACGAGCAATATGGTGGACATGTCCCTTAGCTCTTTGATGACAGGTGAAGATGATTAATTCAAAAGGCGGCGACATGGCAGTCAGATAGATATCATCAATGAGATAAACATCTAATGTTAGGGAGAATTCAAAATGATATCAATCAGCTAGTTACTTGGGAACATGCGGTCTCTTCTTAGCAATCTTCACCCTCCTATTAACCAGGCCTTGCTGAAATTTCCTGAAGACATTATGTACCACTAGAACCAGATATAACGTTGATCTCTCTAGCATCTAATACTCCATCCGCTTCAGCTTCAGCTTCATCTTCACCTTCCTGAGACTGAGCTTCAAAAGTCTGTCTGCACATAGGACAAAGATTCTTAGACGTCTCTATATCCAACCATCTCACGATACAATGCAAGTGAAACCTATGTGAACAGACACCAACAACTATCTTTACGTTAGTACTTTGATCAATGAGAAGAAAATACACACACACACTTACCTAATGGACATTCATCACCAGGGTATTTGCAAGCGGAACATGTCCCATCAAAGGATACACGACAGATACCACAGACTTCATCCTTAGGGACTTTCCAGGACCATGTGGCGACGCCTTTCCAACCTGTGATTGTGACTTTCATCTCTCAGGAATGTGCGATTGAGAGGTAATATAATATGTTGTGAGTTGTCCTTGAGCGCTGATGATGATGATGATGATGATGATGATGCTCTTCAGATCAAGAAGAGAGACAGACAGAGATGGCGCGTCTCAAATGAAAACAGATCGTCGCGAACTTATTTGCTTTCTTGGAATTCCATGTTTATTGTGGCTTCTTCGATTTATCAGAATTGTGGCGATTATGTCGGCGCTGGCTTCCCCCCGACCTCAGCATCAGCATGGAAACCGCAAGCTGGAGCTCAGCTCACTCATCTCAGTCATTTTAATATCTAGCCAATCAACCAAGAAGAATGAAGAATTCTCTAGAGCCTTGGGATGGTTTATAAACCCCCGAATATAACCATTTTTTCCAACCACTTTAATCCAAACACGATGTTTTTCCATGAAAAGCACAACCATTATTCAGTCAGTCCCAAGAATACTAATAATCAACAGACATGTCTGAACAGCAGCAACAAGAACCACGATTAGTCCCATGGGTCAACCTAGGTAGATCCGGTTTAAAAATCTCGAACGTCATTATCGGCTTCATGTCCTTTGGTGACAAACGTTGGGCCAGCTGGGTCGAAGACGACGAAGACAAGATCTTCAAGATCTTAAAGAAGGCTTATGATCATGGTATTAGAACCTATGATACCGCTGATATTTACTCTAACGGGATATCTGAGATCATTTTAGGCAAATTCTTGAAAAAATATAAAATCAAAAGAGACAAGGTTGTCATCTTAACCAAGGTCTTTGCCCCAGTTGATGAAGAGTACGAACCAGGAACATTCAGTGATTTAAAGGGTGTCGACGCCATTAACTTTCAGAACAACAAAGGTTTATCAAGAAAGCACATTTTAGATGCTGCTGAAAACTCCGTTAGAAGATTAGGTACTTACATTGACGTCTATCAAATTCACAGATGGGATCCAGATACACCACCTGAAGAAACCTTAAGAGCTTTAAACGATGTTGTTGAGAAGGGGCTAACCAGATACATTGGTGCCTCCACCATGCGCGCCACTGAGTTTGTTGAATTGCAGTACATTGCTGAGAAGAACGGTTGGCATAAATTTATCTCTGTCCAAAGTTACTACAACTTATTAAACAGAGAGGACGAGCATGAATTGAACCATTACGCCAAGAAGACTGGTGTCGGTATCATTCCTTGGTCTCCATTAGCTGCTGGTGAATTAGCTAGACCTGTTCCTAAGGATGAATCTGAAGTGACAGAACGTGGGAAGTCTCGTTCAATTCTTCCACCGCCAAACGAAGCTACCAGAAAAGTTGAGATTGAAATTATCAACAGAGTTGGTCAAGTCGCTGAGAAGAGGAATGTCAAGAGAGCTTCTGTTGCCACAGCTTGGGCCATTGCCAAGGGTACTCAACCTATTGTTGGGTTAAGCTCCGAAGAAAGAGTCGACGATTTGGTCGTTGGTGCCAACTTGGTTTTAACTGGAGAGGAAATCAAGTACTTGGAAGAACCATACCAGCCAAGAGCCAGACTCTATCAATAACTGTAGTATTAGTTCCAGCCAGCCTACATACCGATTGCAGCCTTTTTCCCTTAAATCTATACATGATCATTTCAGTGGATTTCGGATAATAATTTAGATTGTAGAATAAAATTGATCACTAGTATAACTAACTAACTATACATGAATGAGCCTTTGAGATGATCAAGGAAAACATAACAAAGCCACGCATGGACGGAAAAAAGCTAAAAAAAAAAGCTGAAAAGACAATAGAACCAAAAAGTTAAAAGCACAAATAAAGAAATGAATACATGTGAAGATTCACATCACTTAAAGATCTTGATAAATAGTGGTGTAAACAGTCTTGGTGGATTCATTCTCACGTTTCTTATGTTGATGATTTTGTTCACGCTTCTTCTTTTGATTAGCGCTACCGCCACTCCCGCCGACTTCAAAGACTTCAATGTTAGCAGTGGCGCCATTCTGAGCAGTAACGACACAGAAATCAGCACCACCAGCACCACTACTGCCACTCCCAGTGACCTGGTTAATGCCGTTCTTGCTAGGGTCGATCTCACAAGGCAACCCATTGCATTTACTCTCATCATCACAAGTGATTCTTAACCCCCAGTTAGGCTTGGTGTTTTTGAAAGGACAACTGTTTTCCAGGTATACTGGATTCCAACCGATCTTCACAAATGTGTTCTTATTGCTGTCCTGATTGGCACCAGCGACATATGGAGCCCAGTTACCATATGGATTAGCAGTCGAACCCCATTTACAACCATCATCGACGGAGACACCAGGTGGGTTCACATAGAAATGGGAAGCAGTGCCAGCCCAGTAACTGGTGTCTGGAACGGCAATGGTTGCCTTATCGTTCGGGCCGACGTTAGTAGGGATAAGCATTTCCTCGTTACCAGGTAAGACAGTTTGACACCAAGCTGAGTTCTGGGAGGCTTTGTTCTTAACAACGACGGTGCCAGCCCCGCTATAGCAACACCCACCATCTCTCTTCTCTTGTAACTCACCATTCTCGTCACACCACAACCCACCGTACTGTGAACCAGGGTAGGAGTAAGACGTGACTTCTGGGTCCCATTGGTTCATTAATTGACCTGGAGGACAAGCATAAGGGCACCAAGACCCAGGTTTGCATTCCTGATCGCTATGCATGGCCCAACCTGCGTTTTTACCGCTTGATTGGACTGCAACCAAGCCTTTATCTGTGGGGAATTGGCAGTTGTTGCCTCTTTTGAAAAGATTGGAAATGGGTTTGTTGTCAATCTTCTTTCTTGGATCAGCGGATTGATGAACAGCTTCGTCATCGGCGAGGACTGTTGTCAATTGGAGAAGAAGTGATAATGACAGTAACATCGTGTTGTGAAAAAAAGGTTAGACGGATCAAACTAATGTGGTTAAGCCAAGAAGCAAAAGTGAAAAGATTGCGAATTATGTTGATTGGAGAGATATTCGACGATATTTATACGAGAATTGGCAACTTTGCACCAGTTGCACTGATAGGACGGGGTCATAAACTTGCTTTGGCTTCGTCTCATTTCTAGAACCGATGTATTTAAATCAATCTGGCGAGTTTACGCCTCTTAATACATAATCGATGTTGATCTCTTCACGATTATTTCTCAATGCGGTACGTTCATAGATTAAGGTTTATTCAGCACTCGGAGCTCGAAACCCAAACTGCGAAATGACGACGATGATGATTGAGCATCACCATGTGTGGCCATGATGGGCCTGGCTGGAAAACTTCCAAAAGAGCGATACGAGCTCGGTCTGTTTTCAGTCACAGTTAGCTGGTTGATTCTATGGGCTTTGGGGGAGGGGGTAGGTTCACTTAAGGAATTATCCATTGCGGTCCTTAAAAGACATCGAATAAATGTCCGGATGTTATTTACTACCTTCCCAGCTTGCCCTGGCCTAGTGGTATCGGTTGATGCAGTCAGTAGCCACAAATTCTAGAACTGAACACAGTACAGCAGCGCAGCAGCCCTCAGGGAGACTCAGGTGCCACTGCAGAAAGTCTTATAGGAAGTTCATCCTTGAACTTATACGTAACTTGGATGATATACAGCGATCCCATATTAGGCAGGAAAGTTGCTCAGTGACGGATTAATGGCCCATACTGGCTGCTTCTGAGCTCGACAACTTGGATATGAGATTAGACTTTGATGTGACTTGAAATTGAATAGTTTTGATCCGGACACTGCTAGTAATGTGCGTTGATATTAGTATCACCACCAGCCCTCAAATGGTATCACGATACGATACGATACGCTTACAAGTCGTTTCTGCATAGACGCTAGTTACTGCGCTGCTGCGTGCGCTCACAACCAACCAAACCGTCCGGGCAGCACAGGAGGTGGTGGACTGGACATACAGAACACATACATGTACGGGACCGCGTTCCATCCCAACAACTACTTGATTGAAGCTACCACTTGAACTCTAGCATTAGCTGGATGGATGATTGTCTAATATTCATAAAAAGCACTGGAGTGGCTTCTATAGCAGGAGAGCTAATTTCTCAAAAATACAAAAGTCTTTGTAATGAAGGAACTTTCTGTCATTGGTTGGTTTTGCACTACATCGATCCTTTATCGAGATTTCAAATGACTTATAATGTACAGATTAAATTTAAATAAAACTATGCAACAAGAACAAGACCAACACCTCCTTACATCTCAACATCGTTTTCCTTTTCCTTTGGAGGTTGACGAGCAACACCAGCAAGCAGCTCCCTTCTAATTTCTGGACCGATATCCCTGTGACCTCTCTGTCTGACGGTCTCCAAAAGGAAATCTCTTTGATCTTCAGTGATATCGTTCTTGTATCTCTGAGCAAATGCCAAGAAGGCTTTATGCCAGACGACAGGTAATGGGGCAGCTTTGGCTTTGGCGGAATCTTCATCCATGGTGTCTTCCTTAACGATACGGAACTTCATGAAGTAGAAGACCAAGTTATCGATGATTTGGTATGGGAGCGCATATTTCTTTTCTAGAAGGATACGGATGAAAACAGTGGTGGCTGGGGAAAAGTCCATGTTTAACAAGTAATTCAATGCAACGGAGGAGTGTAAGGTTGGAATGGAGATCTTAGCTAGGACGGAACCAGCGATTGTGGCTTCTCTAACAGTACATGAGTCGGAGACCAATGGAAACAAGAAACCTTTGAAGAAAGCACCCGGTTTATAAAGGGATTTCTTCAAGGCTCTATAGATGTGGTAATTTAAGGAATGATCTTCGGTTTCTTCGATGTTGGTTCTGAATCTTTCCAAAAGAACATTTTCGACAAACTTTTCAGCTTGCTTGGAAGTCAAGTTAGAAACGAATAATTTGGAGGCCTCGTAAACGACATGTGGGGTCCAAGCTTCTGGGTTGGTGACGTAAAGAACATCTTCCCAGTTGTTCAAAGATGGGATGACTTTGAATAATTTTGGTAATTTACCATGGGTCCAGGTAGAAAGAATCTGACCGACTTGAGTATAGGCGGCAATAACCTTTGGTGGTAGTAAAACAGCGTCAACTGGTTTTTGCACCTTGTTGGCTTGGCTTTCTGATTGTGCTTGTTGTTCTTCCTTTTCTCTAATGGAAGCCATGATCTTATCGGCCAAGTTGTAAGAACCACCATCGGTACCGAAGGCTTTAGATGATTGGGTCTGTTGGAGGTATTGCTCAAATAATCTGGCGTCTTCTTCATTAATGTCGTCTTCGTCGATTTCATATTCTTCATCAGAACCACCAAAGTCGGAGATATCTTCATAGTTTTCCTCCTCTTGAGCGAATTCGTCTTCATCTTCTGATTCTTCTTCGTATCTGTTGGTGAAAGTGAATTTGGAGTTTTCCTTCAAGGCTTCTCTTTCTTCTCTTTCCAATTCATCTTGCTGTTCCTTAGCTAATTGCAAAATCTTTCTAGAAGCAGCACTGTCAATGTATTCCTCATCTTCGTTCTTCTCTTCCTTCTTCTTACCTCTGGCTTTGGTTCTAAGGTTACCACCTTGGGTGGTAAGATCCCTGTATAATGGGTTGTGACGTTCTTTATCCTGTATCTTGGAAGCTTTACCCATCGCTAATTTGGATCTAGTCAATCTATTTTGAAGATATACAAAAAAAAAAGATTGGCTGATCTGTCGATCTATCTTTTTTTATTATCTTGCATGCAAATGAAGGTTAAAATTTTTTGTTCAGGCTCATCGGATTTCGGTACGCGCAGCACGCATCCAAATCAAATCCGACCCAACGAACCATCTAGTCACCTGATTAAGTCGGAACTGTTTCTGGGGGGGGGGGAGGGGGGCTGATTATGTCAACATCCCTATTATGTTCGTACAATTTTTTTTTGTTAAGATCAATTTTTGGCAGGTGGCGGCGGCGGGATCAGATCCACATCTGCAACAAAACAATGAATGATCTGTTCAAGACTTATAAAACAACAACACAAGCATCAATCATAATACAAAAAGGGTATTAATACAAGATTCAAATAAAAAGAAGACTAAAAACCATGGTTGCTTTAAACAGAAAACGTACTGCTGACGGCAGTCTCAATGGTGGCCGAGTCACCAAACGTGCCAGAAAACACACTGGTAAGTCCACCAACTCTTTCAAATCCCTGCCAATTATCAATGAAATACCGCAACCTAAATCTACCAAATTAGATATCTTTGTTTGGGGTACTGGTTCCATGTGTGAATTGGGTCTCGGTCCAAATGCCAAAACCAAGGAAGTTAAAAGACCAAGATTGAACCCTTTCTTGAAGGATAAAGGGATCGTTGATATTGCTGTTGGTGGTATGCACACTTTGGCTCTAGATGCCGAAAACAAAGTGTGGTCATGGGGTAGTAATGATTCCTTTGTCTTGGCTAGAGATACCTCCAAAGTGTCTGAGAAGTTAAAAGATATGGATGCTGATGATGAAAGTGACGATGAAGATGGTGATTTAAACGAAGCTGAATCTACGCCAGGTTTAGTTGATGGTTTACCAACTGATTTGAAAGTTGTTCAATTAGCCGCCACTGATAACTTGTCGGCCGCTTTATTAGAAAACGGTGATGTTTATGCATGGGGTACTTTCAGATGTAACGAAGGTATCTTAGGTTTCAAGCATAATATCACCATTCAAAAGACCCCATTGAAGATCGAAGAGTTCAAAGATATCGTCCAATTAGCCCCTGGTAAGGATCATATCTTAGGTTTAGACAAGAAAGGTGTTGTTTTCGCCTGGGGTAACGGCCAACAATTCCAATTGGGTCGTAAAGTTTTGGAACGTAACAGATTACGTACTTTGGAACCAAGAGAGTTTGGTTTAGTCGATGTTAAGTTCATCGCATCTGGTGAATTCCACTGTTTTGCCATCACCAAGGACAACAAGGTTTTAACTTGGGGTTTAAACCAATTCGGTCAATGTGGTATCTCTTCTGAATTAGAAGATGCTTCCATTATCACCACACCAACGGAAGTCACCGCTCTAAGCGATAAGAACATCGTTTCTATCGCCGCTGGTGAACATCATTCCCTCGCCTTGGCTGAAAATGGTGATTTATACAGTTTTGGTAGATACGATATGTTTGAAGTTGGTATTGCTAAGGATGAACTGCCAGAAGAAACCTTCCGTGACGTCCATGGTAAGCCACGTTCAGTTCCAGTTCCAACCAAATTGAACAAGATTCCAAAGATCCGCTCCATTGCAGTTGGTTCTCATCATTCCTTAGTGATCTCTGAAGATGGTGTTGTCTACTCGTGGGGTTTCGGTGAAACTTACGCTGTTGGTTCCGGTGTTGGTCCACAAGGTGAAGATGTTGAAACACCTTCTAGAATTAAGAACACCGCCACCCAAAATCACGACATCTTGATCGTTGGTGCTGGTGGTCAATTCTCCGTTAGTGGTGGTGTCAGATTGAGCGATGAAGAGGCTGATAAGAGAGAAGATAAGTTGGAAGATGAGGAAGATTAGATGAAAGATTTTGTACCTATTTAGAAAAGCATTGTATTATTATTATTATTATTATTATTATTATAATTTTTTTTTCAAGAGTTTGTTTGGATCCTGGGTATGTATTTGTGTAATGAGAAATTTCGTTGTTGGCGACGTTTATTGATTTGCATAAATGTATCGCCAAGTAAGCAAATAAGTAAGTAAGTAAGTAAGTAAGTAAGTCCAAGCGATGAAGAAGAACCAGGGGGGGAGGGGCTGGGCGTAAGGTAAGGTAACATAACGTAACGTAACCTAACGTAACCGTTGAACAATTTAACTGTTACGATAACGAGCCAAACAGAAGCAGCAGCAGAGAGCCCTAAAGGCATCAAATATTAATCATCAGTCTAAAGGCCAGGTAGGTAGGTAGGTATCTTTGTTAAACAAGCCGTATGCTTGGTTGACCACCGACAACATGGACTGCAACTGTCAACCAGACTGGCTGTGGCTACGGCTGTGCGCGTAAAATTATGCAGCTACAGGGCCTCTTGGGCCCGCTCGAGTCCACTTTTTGACAGATTCCCGTATATGCGAATAAGGAAAAAAAAAAAAAAAAATTTAGCAGCAAAAGCAGCCAAGGCAGCGATGCGAGCGAGCTACGGGAGCATTGCTGCTGCTGTTATCGATCAAACTAACGAACAAACGACCGACCGAACAAACAAACAAACGAACAATGATCAGCGGTTTTCTTTTTTGGTTCCTTTGACATCATCTAAATCAGCCCCAGCATTGAATTGAAATTGAAAATGGAATTAATTCCAATCAGTCTTAATCAAAAAAAGCATCGAACAAAACAAAACAAAACAAAACAAAACAAAGCAAAACCAACCACCCCATCCAGAAAGGACTATCCTTGTAGAGGGAGGGGACCGACGTCTGATGGTGTAATTTAAAGCAGGCAACTAAATAAATTATTCGCTTGTGAGGTCCCGCGCTTTCTGGTACGCGCCACAGACTGGCGCCAGCCTGGAAAAAGATTGGTATGTGAATGGGGATGCATGGCATCTTTTCCTATATAAACAACGAGATATCTCCCTTCTCTTGTCGGTGTCTTGTATTTGCACCCACCTCTCGTATTTTCATTGATCCATTCTTCCATCCTTCCATCCACTCGTACAGTCAGGTTCAGGTTTTTCATAAAATGATCTCCGTCGCAGGCAACAACGCCATCTTATACTGTACTTATGCTGCCCTTCTTGTATCCGGTCTCTCCATCGGTTGGTACTTCAGAGACAGGAAGACTTTCCTTGCTGCAAACGGTACACAGAAGGCTATCCCATTAGCCTTCAACTTCGTCGCTTCAGGTGAGTTTATTTGATTTGATTTGGTTTGGTTTGTTCTGTTTTGATTTAATTTAATTAATTTTTAATTTGAATGGTTGGAAAAAAAAGGTTTGCATGTGAATGGAATTTCAGCAATGGGGGGAGGGGCTGAGATTATCAAGACATAATAATGCTTGAATTAGAATCTTATACTTTATTTTTCTGACTCATATGATATGATTTTGTCCGTCCTTAGTCCAATACATCCACCATCTTATTTTCTTTTTGTTATTTTAAAAAAGAACATTCCCTTTTTTCTTTTTTTTTCCACAATATACTAACTTTATCCTTATTTTAGCTTTCGGTTGTGGTATTCTTACCACTTACGCCCAAGTCGCTAATCAAGCCGGTTTACAGGGTCTATTGGTCTACGCCTTCACTGGTGGTTTACCGTTGATGTTGTTCTCTTGGTTAGGTCCAATCATCCGTCGTCAATGTCCTCATGGTTTCGTTTTGACTGAATGGGTCTTCCAAAGATTTGGTCGTTGGGCCGGTTTATATTTATCCGCTTGTACCATCTTGACCTTGTTCTTATTCATGGTCGCTGAAATCTCTTCTTTGCAATACGCTGTCAACACTTTAACTGGTAAATCCGCCCTACCAGCCATCATCGTTGAATGTGTCGTCACTTCTATTTACACTTCTATTGGTGGTTTCAAAGTCTCCTTCGTCACCGATAACATTCAAATCTCGGTCGTTTTCGGTCTAATCGTCATTGTTGCCGCTGCCTTCGGTGCCTACGTCGACGTTGATCGTTCCACCATCCCTGAATCTGGGCTATTGAAACCAAACTTAGTCGGTTGGCAATTAATCTACATTTTGATTGTCGCCATCTTCACAAACGATATGTTCATGTCTGGTTTCTGGTTACGTACCTTTGCCTCCCGTACCGATAAGGATTTGATTATCGGTTGTTCCATCGCCACTTTTATCTCCATCTGTATCGCCACTATTTTTGGTATCCCTGGTTTATTGGCCGTCTGGATGGGCTTAGTTGAAGTTGGTGATGAAAGTTCTTCTGCTTCCTTATTCATCATCTTGAACACCATGCCTAACTGGGTCTCTGGTATCGTTTTGGTCTTCACCGTTTGTATTTCCACCTGTACTTTAGATTCTTTACAATCCGCTCTAACTTCTACCATCTCCAACGATATCTTCAGAAACAAGATCGACGTTCTATGGTGTCGTTTGGTTGTTGTTGTGATTATTATCCCAGTCGTCGTTGTCGGTATTAAGGTCGCCGGTGATGTCTTACAAATCTACTTCATTGCTGATTTGTTATCCGCTGCTGTCATCCCTGTCGTTATGTTAGGTTTATCTTCATACTTTTACTTCTTGACCGCCTGGGAAGTCGTCTGTGGTGGTTTAGGTGGTTTACTCTCTGTCTTCATCTTTGGTACCATTTACTACGGCTCCGCTAAGGAAGGTGGTCTTCTATTATTGATTTGGAATGGTATCTACGGTGGTGACTGGGGTTGTTTCGCTGCTTTCGTTGTTGCTCCAGGTGGTGCTTTGCTATCTGCTGCTATTGTTCTTGGTGCTAGATTGGCTATTTTGAAATTACACTCTATCCGTACCGGTACTCCATTCACCGCTTTGGACAAGCCAGAAGCTATCTCCTTGGACTACCAAATCGGTGCTGGTAAGAGTGATGACCAAGAAACCTTTGTCAGAGAAGAAGAAACCGTCTCTGTCGTCAACAAGGACTAATCGTCTCCACTCATTTCTGTCCGTTTTTAATCAACTTAATACCAACTTAATACAAAATATTTGCTTTTCTATAACTGCTACATATTCTGGCAAGCTATATTTTTTTGGTTTCGTAGCTGGTACGTATGTACCCTGTCAAAAAAAGCGTTGTTGTTGTGACAGGAAAAGCTGTTTGGGTTAAACACAAAAACAAGTATTTACAGTCTAATCAAATTATATTCATTACTTATTTAGTATCTTGTTAGGCTTCAATCAAATCCTTTAGATTTCTTCTCTAAGGTCAAGCTTCTCTTGTAACTTTAGGTTCTTCAACATCATGGATCAAACTATTTTATTTTTTTGTTTTCAGCATCGCCTTTCTTACCCTTACCAATTTCATAATTCAATTCAACTGGTTCAGGTTTGTCTAAAGCGGTAAATTCGGTACCTGTACGAAGAGCATAAATCTTCAAAACAGCTAATCTTAGACATAGCATAATAGCTGCAGATAACAAACTACCACCTGGAGCAACAACGAAAGCAGCGAAACAGCCCCAGCCCCCACCATAAATACCATTCCAAATCAACAATAGACGACCGCCTTCCTTAGCTGAGCCGTGGTAAATGGTACCAAAGATGAAGACAGAGAGTAAACCACCTAAACCACCGGAAATAACCTCCCAAGCAGTGAGGAAGTAGAAATAAGGGGATAAACCTAGCAAAATAACTGGTACAACAGCAGCGGATATCAAATCAGCAATTAAGTAGATTTGTAAGACATCACCAGCGACCTTAACACCAACAGCGACGACTGGGAACATAATCAAAACAACAATCA
Organism: Waltiozyma solani; assembly: GCA_030462955.1. Taxonomy (NCBI): domain Eukaryota; kingdom Fungi; phylum Ascomycota; class Saccharomycetes; order Phaffomycetales; family Wickerhamomycetaceae; genus Waltiozyma; species Waltiozyma solani. Next base: position 64,467 of record JAKVQS010000001.1, read on the forward strand.
AACGGCACCATAGAACGTCGATCTTGTTTCTGAAGATACCGTTGGAGATGGTGGAAGTTAGAGCAGATTGTAAAGAATCCATAATACTAGCAGAAAGGCATAAAGTCAAGAACAAAACAATACCTGAGACCCAGTTAGGCATCGTCGTCAAGATCAGAAAGAAAGAAGCAGAAGAACCTTCGTCACCAACTGCAACCAAGCCCATCCAGACAGCAATCAAACCAGTACAGCCAAAGAATACAGCCAAGACAGCGTTAATGAAAGCAGCGAGGGAGCAACCAATCCATAAATCTTTATCGGATCGAGCAGCAAAAGTACGTAACCAGAACCCGGACAGGAACATATCGCTGGTGAAGATGGCAACAGTCAAAATGTAGACTAATTGCCAACCGACTAAGTTTGGTTTCAATAACCCAGATTCAGCGATCTTGGATCTATCAATTTCAAGGTAGTGACCCATAGCAGCAGCAACGATGACTATCATAGCAAAGACGACTGCGATTTTTAACTTATCTGTTATGGATGAGACTCTGAAACCACCAACAGCAGTGTATAAAGAAGTGACGCAACATTGGACGATAATGGCAGGTAAGGCAGACATACCAGTTAAAGTCCTAACAGCGTATTGAATACTGGCGATTTCAGTAACCATGAAGAGACAAAGTGTTAAGATGGTACAGACAGACATGTACAACCCAGTAACACGGCCAAATCTCGGGAAAACCCATTCACTCAAAACAAAGCCCTGGGGGTATTGACGACGGATGACTGGACCTAGCCAGGAGAACAATAACATAGGCAACCCACCGGTGATGGCGTAGACTAATAATCCTTGAAGACCGGTTAAGTTCGCGACTTGAGGGTAAGAAGCAATAACACCACAACCAAAGGAAGAAGTGACGAAGTTGACTGCTAATGGAATGGCACTTTGAGTACCGTTGGCTGCAAGGAAAGCCTTCTTGTCTCTGAAATACCAACCGATCGAGAGACCAAAGGCTAAGATGGCAGCGTACGTGCAATAGATAATAGCGTTGTTTCCTGCTTCTGATATCATTGTGAAGGTTCAGTGATGATGATAGTGAAGTGTGACTTGGAGAATTTCATTACAGGAGGGATGAACGAGAGATCAACATTGCGTTAAATAACTTCAAACAATGGATAACCCAATTGGCTCAAAGTGGAAGCTTTTCCCCCCATCCCTATGATCTGCAAAAAAAAAATAACATTAAAAAAACGGCACAAAGGTGATACAATTCAAACCATCGTTAGTGAATAACAGCGGGTTGGCGAGCACTATGACGATTCTCAACTGACCCCTTGCAGCTGTTACATTTGGTAAACACACGTCAAGGGTTCACTAGTGAAAGGCTGGAACGGGTCCAGACTCAACCTTTTCAAAAGCGTGGAGGTCGTAGGGTACTAGTTAACAGTATAACATATTCACTTAACAGGCGAGGGTGTATGCACTTAAATTGCTTCGCTGTAGAAGCATCTCAGGAAAAAAGCACCCACCTCTGCTTAATAATCAGCCCGTCAAGAACGGTCAATACCGAGTGATAGAAAGCTGCGACATGAAGTGAACTATACTATGAAACCATTTTATGGTCCACGATCATAAATGTAAATGGTTTAATGTGCGAGGAGGTTTTGGAGTGCCAGTTCAGTTGAAAGAAATGCGAGGTCAGGGTTGTTTCGCGGGCTTTTGTTTGTTTGTTTGTCTCTATCTCCGCGAAGGTCAGAGAGACAAGATATCATTAATTCCCCTTTAAATTAGTTTCAGACACTTTCACAACGATATTTCGTAAAACATGAAAAGATAACTCTGTGTAAATTAGAATTCATAACCCCTTCAGCTAAATTTTCTAATCATCCAAAGATGTCCAAAGTTCTTGTTAATATTTGTTTGGACTAAAGGACCCTTACGGGGAACCGAGGGTTTTAAGGGTCCGCGCCGGGTCTTGGCAAAAAATGTACTTAGTGAACAAACAGCCCCCGCCTGATCTACACCACTAACTCCTTAATCCAGACAAACCTGTGACACAAAAAAACACTTTTTCCTTAAAAGGTTCAAACAATACTTCTATGGTGAACATCCCTGACATTCCTTTGAATAACCAAAGATAGAAAGGAAGTCAATGTCTCTTGCTAATAACAAAGATTCTAAAGTTGAATTGCTAATCAAAGGTGTTTCTGAATCTATCTTGAACCGTCCAGTCCTACAAGCTAATTTTAACTGAAGTTGAAACACTTGACTAGAAAAACGAATTGCAGAAAACTATCGAATCTTACCGATCAAAACGTCTAACAGGCATTTCTTTATATCACAGCGGCCAGTCAAGGACAAAGTCATGAAATTAGGGAGACTTCTAATAACCATTTCGTTATACTCAATTTTGTTACTTGTTCTTTCGAAAAGCTCCGGTCCAATTATTAAAAAGTCATAAAGTCATTAAATTTAATCATAAGCAGTCATAAAATTATATACAAGAGGTACGCGACCTCATCTAACAATATCATACTCTACCTTAACAAACAGCGAACTTAAAATGTACTCTTCGCCATTCATATCGTATAACGGGAAGTGTCTGTACCCTTTCCTCAACCCAGTAAGATTGAAACAATTCGTGGCGATTGAGGTGTCGTCGGATTTGATGATGAATCGGAAAAAATTCAAGTCGTTTTCGTTACGAATTAGACCCGATATTCTATGATTCCAGACAGGATTAAAGCCATTTGATGGGATAGTTTGCGTGGTGTAAGAGCTATTTGAAGTTACCGTAGTTTGGTTCGTAGTGAGATTCGTTACCGTTAAGTCGGTTAATAATTGGGTTTCTATCAACTGGAAGGTAACATTGGGGTTTAATTGCTTCATATCGGATGGCTTAGGAAGGTATTGTGCTGAAATCACAGTAATCTGGAACCTGATAAATGTGAATTCAGAACTGAAGTACTTGAACTTGATTTGGGAATTGGCATTTCTTAGATTGGCGTGCTTATGGTAATACCCGATCTTATTCACAGAATTGAACAACGATTCGTTCACTTGTTGACCTAAGTCGTAAGTTTGCCAATTCGTCGCTGCCATTTGAACACCATAGTTCCAGAATTTGACAGGCATGAAGTTCTTTGAAGTGTATCTGAAACCAGACGGATACAATCTCATAAGAAATCGTCTGTTGTGCTTCATCAATAGATACTCCTTTTCGTGGTCTTTGATTGTGGAATTGAAGGAGTTTTCAGAGAAGGAAAAAATGTGATGCATCTTTTTGGACTCGGGGAGAGAGAAGTTCCGAAATTTCAGACCTTGAGAGTAAACCGATAGGCTGTAAAGTTCTGGGATGATTTTAACAGAATTCTTCTTGGCTTTGGCGATACGTAACTTGATGAGGCTGAGGTCTTCACTGGTTGATGTCGTGGTACCCGGTGTTGTAGTAGTAGTAGTAGTCGTTAATGTTTTGTCATCACATATGCCAGACGAAGACAAAGAAATGTCAGTGTTGTCATGTCCATTAGTTTCATCAAACAAACCAACTTTCTTAAATTTTACCAAGATCTTTCCCTTCAACACTTCTGGACTAGGTAATTTCGATTCATTCTCTTTCAAATTCTTAACAACCAATAAATCACCAAATATTTCAAATAACGAATCACGAACGATGTACTGGTATTCCACCCTGCAGTGGATCTCGAAACTCAAGAACAAAGGAAACGCAGAAACAATGAAAGCATACTTCTTAACAGCTTCAAAGACATCTTTAACCGGAATCGAAGATGTCAATTTCCCATGTGAAACAACAGGACCATCATCACCATCCCATATATCAATCTCTATGGAACGACAGCCCCTTTGGAGAGACTTAATGTAGCCTTCGATCGAAGCAGAACCACCGTATTGTTTACCAATTAGATAAGTGTTATGCGATGATGATATGTAGTATTCGTTCAACGGTCTTGTCATATCTTGGTTTAAATCAAGGTAAATAGGAGAAGCCTTCAAAAAATTTGTGAAAATATCCAACGTGATAACGTTATCTTTGGAGATCTTGTTGAATGTTCCAGTTATGGTTTCAATTTTTGTAGTCTCTTCTTCACGTTGGGTCTTTTGGACAAAATGGATAAATTGCGTCAGTGTCATAATATTTAACCCATCTGTGATTTCCTTGAAGATTGATTCGACTTCTGGTCTCGCCTTTAGAACTTTCACAAACTTTTCAAAATCTTTGAAGTTCAAATACGAACCAACTTGGAATTGGTCAAAGATGGAACCAAGGTAATTCTCGTCACAGTAGATATGCAATTTCTTCAGCAATGTTAGTACCTCCTTGAAAGATAATGATTCCTTTTCATCTTCTTTAGAAACGAAATCTTTCCATGGAATCACCAAGTTACCCTCACTTGGAATGGATAAGATCTTCATTAATTCTTTTCTTCGTTTAACCAACTTGATCAAACTCTTAGTGAACAATTCAAAATCTTGAGATGTAGTGGCAATGATATGTAAAGTCTTCAATTTGTTGGAGACCAAGTCATTGTAAACGATAGTAATCCATCTATCATTAAACTCATTGGAGACACCATACTCTTCTCTGTAGTTTTTAGCGTCACTGGCAACTCTAATTTGTTGGATCTTATCAAGGGATAACCTAGACGTTGATTTATTATTCCAAGTCAATAAAGCCTTCTCTAAATCAATCTTGAATGAACGCAGCACTCTTTTCCTTCTGGTGATTCTGAGCATCGGTAAACCCGTGGCAAGAATCTCAGGTATACTTAGATTTTCAAATAAAATGTCTTCTTCATCAACAACGTGGTAGTCCAATGATTTCGTAGTGGGCCCATAATGTGAATCGTGGCGTTCAGAGGACTTGATGCCTGTTTTTTTGAGAATCGTGGATAACAAATTATCAGTGGAAGAAGGAGATGGAATCTTGGATATCACATTGTTTATAATGGAGGTGGATTTCTTGGGTACCGAGACCGGCTGAGATTCCTGTGAGTTAGATCTGGCGACTGAGTAATGTGATGTAATGGAGTCTGGATGGGAATGGATTCTATCTATGCTTTCATCATGAAGATATTCAGATGATTTATTGAACGTTAGGGATGAGATCTGGGAAGAACCGGTTGTGATGGGGTTCAGATTAGCCATTATATTCAGTGCTTGGGCATGGATGACAACGAATAGAATATGGATAGTAAGTCAGATATATCCTAGATCACCGAAGAAATGGCCCTTATATTATACCAGTGGTTGTGATGGGCAAAAGTAAAGAAATATGACTTTGATCTGCTGTTTAAGGGGGACAGGGGACTTCACCAGAGTGGCTTCTACGAAAAACGTTGGAAATTTCCTAGCAACTGCCAAAATATTCCGGTTAAATCATATACGCCTCCCTCCCAGCTTATAAAACCATTAAACTACAGCATCAACCTACAAACAACCAAACAAAATCTCCTTAATGTTCAAAATGTCCCCTTAAATTTATATTGAAAGTGTAAATTCAAATCTATCTGCTCTTGGTATATACATACAATCAAATATAATTTTCTATAAATAACTAATCCCACCAATAGGATTATATGATGCCGATAATAAAATGCTAATGTACAACACGAAATGAAATGGATGAAATGAGGTATGCAAAAGTTGAAATCCTTTAAGCTTCAACAACTTCTAATAAACCAGTACCAACATTGTAAATTAAACCCCAAATTTCTAAATCACCTTTGTTGAGAGCGTTCATGACAACCTTTTCTTGCTTCAAAAGCTCAATCTGTCTGGAAACGTTCAATTCAGCTAGTTTTTTAGCTTTGTCGTGGATGGATTCATGGGATTCTAATTCTTCAAAGTGCTGGTCTCTCAATTGGTCAACCTTGGTCAAGTAGGTTTGTAAGTTGGTGTTGGATTCACCTAATTTCTTGTGGGAAAGGGAAGTTAAAACACCACCACAGTCAGTGTGACCACAGATGATAATCTTCTTGACTTTCAAAACGTTAACGGAGAATTCTAAAGTGGCTCTTGTGACTTCATCTTTGGTGTTGATCAAATTACAGATGTTCTTGTAGGTGAAGACTTCACCTGGGACGATGTTAAGGACGTTTTCGTTGTATCTGGAGTCGGAACAACCAACCCATAAGGTGTGTGGGGATTGACCTTGACCGTTCAATTGAAATAAGGATGGGTATAATTCATTGGTTTTTTCAACAAAGACCTTGTTGGCTTGGAGGTAATCCTTTAAGGTGGATTCTTTGGTTAAAGTGAAAGGAGTGCTGGCAGTCATTTTCTTGGATTTAGCAAAGTTATTATTTAAGATGGCCTTCAAAGGATGGTATCTAGTGGGTGTTTGAGATAGGAATCTTCTAAAGATCATAATCAGAAGAGGTTTAGAGCTTCCCCAGGTGTTGATGGTTGAAAGTCTGAGGATTTGTCGTTTTTATATATGTACCATGAGCTCTGTTTTCGTGAATGTAATCGGCTTATGAAGTCATCGCCCAACGGAGTTTGTTCTCCTATGAAATCATCAGCTTTCCATAGAATTTATCTAGGACTACCAGACGCATAGTCAATGAAGTCATTTTCGCAATTTCCGGTTAGGGTAATTAGTTTCACGTGGGAGAACGAAAATTTTACTTAATTTCCTAAACCGGTAACGAAGAGTTGACGTCAATGGGAATCGTCATTATTTTTTCGCAAATTACCTGATCTAGAATTTTTGCTTGCCGAGGATTTCTTGCTTTCTTTTTCTTTTGCGGTGGAAATCATTCAATTCGCCGTACATGAAAACTCCGAAGTGCGACATGCAAATGATACAGCTCTGCTGCAGCTGGAAGTTGGTGTTTGTCCACAGATATGGAGAAGAACCGTTGACGTATAGCTGAAGTCACAGGTCAAGGCGCATCTCATTGTTGGCAACTGACTCAACAAATCCAGAAAAGGTTTTCCATTGGTTGTTCGCGAAAGTTTATCAGTTTCGACGATAAAACAATGGTTTACCTTGGTGTTAAACTGGAACGGAACTTTACTTTCTTGAGAGTTAGCTCAGCTTAGTTCGAAACTTTCATGAGAGCTAAATTCTAATGAGAGACATCGGGAATTTAGGTTTATTTCCATTCCTTGGCTTTGCAACTCCGGGACATTCATTCATCATCAAAGACAAAAAAAGATTTTATCATGTAGACTTTTTACGATCTTGCTAAGCCTTCGCCACCCGGGAAGGGGGGGATCACCGGCCATTGTGGATTGTCTGATGAATTTCGTGGGGTGTTGGATCGGGTCCCCTATTCGAATCGCCGAAGGAACATTTTCAGATTTGATTTTTTTTTTGAGGCGCGGAAATCTAGGGATTTATCTCAGAGATTTTGGGTTTTTTATGGAGATTGATCAACAAACAGTCAGCGGTTAGCTTTTCTAAGATCCATAGAATTCATCAGTTGTTCCACAATTGAAGGCCTTACTTAGCATTATGTTTGTAACTAAAGAACAAACTAAGCCCTAGATCGTTAAAACAAGAGCCTCCTTATTACAGAGCACTTGAATTCCAGCCTTCACTCATCTAACGTTGTTCATTCTTCATCCTTCTACCATGAGATTTCTCTTAATTCTTTTCCTTTGTTTATTCGCATCTGCTACTACAAGAGCCTCTAATTCCAACTCATCAAATTTATACTCCCAGACAGTTCAAAACGCCAGCTCCATTGAAACCTTCAACATCGAGAGCAGTCCAACCAGTTCCAACTCAAACTCTACTATCAAAGACGACCTTAAAGCCCCTATTAAGACAGAACTAAGGTACACCACTCAAAGAATCAAGTTCTTAAACGATGCATCTGGTGGTGGTCTCCTGTTACAAACCTATGACCCTACAGATATGCTTTTTTCTTTATTCCACACAGCTATCCAATACGCCGCTAGGACTAGAATCAACAGTTTAGTTGGTTCACAGATGGGTAAGATTTGCAAACGTGAGGAGGAACAACAACAAGAAGAAGAAGAAGAAGCCAGGGAGTTTTATAGGGAACTTTCAAGATTAGGGGACTTGAATTACATGAGACAGATGATTAGAAAGATCAATCCTGGCTTCGATGGGTCAAACTTTGAGATTTTGTTCAGTAGAGAATCATTGAATGACGGATTGAAAAAGTGCAATATTGAAGAAGCAGTATTGGAAGAAACTTTGTATCTTAGGTATGAAGGATTTGAAAAATTCATCCAGTATACACCAGGAACTGCAGAAGAAGAAGGAGAAAATCGGTTGAAAGGTTTCATTAGTGGTATTAAGACCAAATACCAATTGAAGTCGTTGACCTATTCTACTACTGTTGAGTTGAATGCTAATACTGAGGAAATCATTTATAAAGTTAGGTTTGAAGATCTTAAACTGAAAGGTGATTGTATTCAGAAGTTAATCAAGGACAGTGAACAAGACGTTATTATTAACGTCAACGATTTGTTCTCTGTTTATTAGAGTTGTCGAGGAGTATGTATCACACACAGATTGTTTGTTGAATTAGTCTGAATGGACTACTGTGTTATTATCTGACCCTTCGTTTGTTGCTTACTATCAAATCTTAGTTGTAATTGTTTAGCGGCAGCAGCAGATGAAGTGCATATATAGATGAGCATATCGGTTTGCACACGCAACTGATATGACGATAAATCTGCCAATCAGATGATATCACAGACGAATTCGCGCACTGCTTGGGGAGTTTCGCGGAGGTCTGACTCAGTATCGTCGTGCGTCAGAGTTCGTTAGCACTTCATTGAAACACATTAAAACCTTTAGCTCATCGCATTTTGAAACCAAGATCAGTTCAGTTATTCACTTCCAATTTAGTTAACAACAATTCATACCGGAAATGTCAGAAATTGTCCACATCGTCGACTTAGAAAGTGGTAACTTGCGTTCCCTTCAAAACGCCATCGAATACCTAGGTTATGAAACAAAATTAATCAAATCTTCCACAGATCCAGCCTTACAAACAGCCACAAAGTTATTCCTTCCTGGTGTCGGTAACTTTGGCCACTTTGTCAAAGAATATTACGCTCGTGGCTTTGATGAACCAATCAGAAAATACATCGATTCAGGTAAACCTATCATGGGGATCTGTGTTGGTTTACAAACCTTCTTCCACGGTTCTGAAGAAGCTCCTGCTGATAAAGGTGTAGGTTTAGTCGATGCCGGGTTGAAGAAATTCAACGATAAGACTAAGAGTGTTCCTGAAATTGGCTGGAACTCTGCCTCTCCTTTGGGCGACAAGATGCTTTACAACATCAACCCAAACAACCGTTACTACTATGTTCATTCCTACGCTGGTATCGTTAGTGATGAAGATATTGAAAGAATAACCGGTCAAGGCTGGGAATTAAACATCACAACGTACGGCGATGAAAGATTCATCGCCTCCATTTCCAAGGATAATATCTTCGCTACACAATTTCACCCTGAAAAGTCCGGTATCGCCGGTTTAAAAGTCATCAAGGCCTTCCTTGAACAAACCCACTATTCTCCATTACCTGAGCTCACCAACCCCAACGACGGCTCCAATAACGGTTTAACAAGAAGAATCATTGCTTGTCTTGACGTCAGATCCAACGATCAAGGTGATTTAGTCGTGACGAAAGGTGATCAATACGATGTCCGTGAGAAGGACTCCAACGGTGGTGATGTGAGAAACTTGGGTAAACCAGTCTCCTTAGCTGAGAAATACTACAAACAAGGCGCCGATGAAGTGACATTCTTGAATATCACCTCCTTCAGGGATTCTCCTCTGAACGATCAACCTATGTTACAAGTTCTGCAGGAATCAGCCAAGACTGTCTTTGTTCCTTTGACTGTCGGTGGTGGTATCAAGGATATTGTTGAGCCTGATGGTACAAAGATCCCAGCTTTAGAAGTCGCTGGTACTTACTTCAGATCTGGTGCTGATAAGGTCTCCATTGGTACTGATGCCGTTATCGCTGCTAAAAAGTACTACGAATTAGGTGGTAAAGGTGATGGCACTTCTCCGATTGAAACCATCTCCAAGGCTTACGGTGTTCAAGCTGTTGTTATCTCTGTTGATCCAAAGAGACAATATGTCGCTTCCCGTTCCGAAACTAAGAATGAAACCATCAAAGCTCAGGTCCCTGGTCCAAATGGCGAAGAATACATCTGGTATGCTACCACCATCAAAGGTGGTCGTGAAGTTACAGACCTTGGTGCCGTGGAGTTAGTCAAGGCCTGTGAGGCTTTGGGTGCCGGTGAAATCCTATTGAACTGTATCGATAAAGATGGTTCTAACTCCGGTTATGATTTGGAGTTAATCAACTGGGTTAAGAACAGTGTTAACGTTCCTGTTATTGCTTCTTCTGGTGCTGGTAACCCAGGTCACTTCAAGGAAGTTTTCGAAAAGACTAAGACCGATGCTGCTTTGGGTGCCGGTATGTTCCACAGAGATGAATACACTGTTGAACAAGTTAAGTTACACTTGAAGCAGAATGGGTTGCAAACTAGATTAGACACTGAAACTTTGTAAATAAGGCACTTTGGTTGATAGAGAAAGAAGAGGAAGAAGGTCAATAAAATATAGAGTTTAATCAGAGTCTAGAGTTTTAAATGTACAGTAGGTTAAGCATGATTGAAAAGGCGTTGTATATTGTTTTGAAGTTGGTAGTCTTTCTGGCATTATCTTCCCATTTACCCTTATACACACCTAGAATAAAACAATTCCTTTGCGGCATTGGTGGTGTTCAGATATGTTTTCCGTGGTAGTCAAACGGGATAATTGATCAAAATATATATTTTACTAAAAGGTGAAGACGGAAAGTGGATGTTTGTCTGATCAATAATCTCATCTAATGTAGCAACAAAAAATACAATGTCGATTCTAATACTATTTACAAGTGATCAGCTACAGCACATGAAGAGCAATTTCACTCTTCCTTCTGTTTAGTCTCATTATCGCTCTTTAAGCTGACCCAAACCAAAACTGCAATAACTGTAACCCACTTCGCCGCACCCAAAACGTGATACCTGGCATAGAGAAGGTTGTTACTCAAGCTGAAATTCAAGAATTGCTTGGTCAGCTCTGGCGATTTCAAAAGCTGAGGAATGGAAACACCAACCCCTGGAGTGAAGATATATTCAGGGTCAACAAACTGGTGCACTAACGCTTTAGCAACAACATCAAGCGATAAAACCTTTACAGCGATCATAGATTGCCCAATCAAAGGATCAATAGCCTTCCATATCTTCGCTTCCTCAAGTAATTGCACATCCTCGATGTCCTCAGCAATATCCGGCCCACCAAGGATATCAACAACGCGAAGGAATGGCAAGTATTCCTGGATGACATAGGAGATCATCAAACCGCCTGGGATCATTGAGAGGAGAAAATCGAAGACATTAAGTAATGAATTGTGATTGAACCAGTTTAATTTATCGTATAATGCAGGATTGTATAGCGTTGCCAGACGGATCAGAGAAACCACATGAAGAACTATTAAGATGATGAAGGAGTAGCCTGTAAACACCGATCTGTAAACTGATGGAGATTTCCAGAAAATGATGAACGAAGAGAGGACAAGGAGGATAAAGTACGAGTATTCTAGTTTGATCACTTGAGTTCTGTAGATCTGATCTAATTCGACCTGGATGTTGGTGAAGTCCAAGTATTTAGTCCAGAAGACGGATAATGCATGTAAAGATAAACTCAAAGCCAATCCCAAAAGCCCATAATTCACCATCTGGAACCCAGTCAGGATTAATCCCAATAGCAACAAATTCAAGACAAACAGAACATAGCAGATCAATCTAAAAACAACAGTATTCTTATAATGGAACACAGTAAGATATTCAAACTCGCCTTCATCACGACTACCACCACGTGCGAAATTGGTAACGGTGTTGAATCTCTTCTCATGTGGCACACCAACACTAGTAATGAAGACAAAATAAAACCCTTCCATGCTACCGTAATCAGTGTACGTAAAGTTTGAGTGTGGTGGGAGTTTAGTGTTGATGACCTGGGAGCTGAACTCAGCAGGCGCATCTAAATTCTTGTGGATTTCAAACTTGGTCATCTCAGAGTTCAAGTTGAGACCACGTTGATATTGTCTTTCATCGGATAGCGTTGGAAGATTCGAAATCTTGGTGTCGTCAAAATGATAGATGGCAATGAAGAGTGGGTATGGGTGGACGTTATGAACTACCAGTGATTGCTCTTTGGCCGATGGTGAGTCTGTTGATTCTGGGAAGAGTGTGACGATCAGTGAGTAAAACAGTCTTGTTCTATTATGGTTGTGACCATTATCGATTGGTGAGTGTTCAGGAAGTGGTGGGAATTGAGCTTCTAGACCGGTTGGGACAGCGTTGGCACTCAGGGCTTCTTCAAGACCTGGGGAGAACTGGGCGTTGATGGTATTGATAAACGTGAGGAGGAGTAGGAGAAGTCGTGGGTAGGCTCCGAGGCCGTATGAAGTGAGTGGTGCCTTCATATCGCAAACGAGTGATGAATTGAACAGCTATGAGGCAATTGCTAGATGATATCACGCGCAATGAGTTGTCACTTTCGTAGTACCTATATGTGAGGTTTGTTAGTTCCCTCAATCACCTTTTATATTCGCCACCGGAATCTCGGGTCAACTTTACTTTTTATTCTGATTTCTGCGAGATTTTAGGTGCGGTGCGGTGCGTCTTTGGGCAGAAACAATAGAGATACATACAATCTTCAACTACAATTTGCAACATTTAAAACGAGAAATCACGTAAGCGAGTTAGTTAACTTGAATAAGTTGCTCAGACATTCAACACCATAGTATTGTTCATACCAGAAATGCATCCAGAAACCTGCAGCTAGCACCGTAAATTAAATTTTTGTGTAAGCATCCATCTTTTTCTGAGTAACCTACTTCAGCTTTTGCTTTCTCATCTCTCAGGCTTTGTGTAATATTCTATGATGCTTATTGATTGTAAGACGAATCTCTAAATTGTCTATTTTAAAATCTTGAACTTTAATACAAGCTAATTAATCATCCAACTGCAACTCCTTCATAACCTCCAGCCCACGTAACCTCTCCTCATACAACTTAGCCAACTGGCTGACTTTCTTTTCACCTTGGATATTGCTGTAATCCTTATCACTGAATTTCAAGTCCTCAGAGAGAGTCTTAGGTTTAGGTGGGTTTGACGATAATGCAGAGGGTAGCGGTTGAGGTTTCAATGTCGATGGAAACGATGCGGGGTTGAATTTCAAAGGCTCCGTTGGCTCTGATGATGATGATGGTGTTGGTGTTGAACGTTCTGGGGATTTGGAGCATAGTGAGTTTGTTGATGTTGTCCGTGATGAGTGAAGACTTGAGTTTGATGAAGACAAAGATCTTGAGTGACGTGAGTTTAACGATGGGATTGATGGTGGCTGTTTTAACAGTAAGGAAGATGTTGATGATGGTGGCGTCGGTAACGACTTTGGTTCACTTCTCTTTTCAATCTTTGTTGTTGATATTTCTTTATTGTTTACTGCTGCTGCCGTGGGTTGTGATACTTTTCTGGCCTTGGGTATCGTTGGTGGTATCGTGCTTTTCTTTTTGACCACGGAAACTTCCCCGGTGTTCAAGCAACCTTCAATATCACACCAGTACTCTATCAAGTTCCGTATGTATCTCTGCCCCACAATAAACTCATCTGAGTTCTGCAAGGATGATTTAACATGGCATAAGGAAGGCGTCATAGCTTTGGATAATAAACGTAAGGTATGTCTTGACGTATCCGAATTCTCCAGTAGTTTAACCAACACCGGCATGATATCTTTCAATTGTGGGTCTTCTGTTGACTCAGTAAAGGATTGATATATCCTCAACGTGTATTCGAATGTATCTTCCATTGGAAGTGTAATCTTTTCAATAGGGATCAAAGGAATAGGCTTCCCGCGTAAGAAATGGTGCAATAATGACCCAATCACGTAGATATCCCATTGGGATAAATCCAAATAATTGCCCCTCTCTATGGCTTTCACCAATATCCCCATGCGTGCTTGATTCCCGGGCCTAGCTATTACCAATTCATGTTCTGCCGCTTCCATGCTCAATCTCTGAAGCACACGCTGGTTGATCAGTGACCGATACTGTTGATACTCATGCGTGGTGTGCTTGACCTGATATGGGACGATCAACTTCTCCATGTTATCATAAAGATACACGTTTAACGAGATGCGGATCTTGGTTATATCGACCAACCTCGCCAATTCGTTCAAATCCTTGACATAATTCAAACGGTCGTATTTCGTTTCGCCCTGGCTGGATTTGAACGGGCCACCGCCACGGATGTTAATCTTAGAGAGCACTTGAAGGAAGGATCTGATAACCCATGATTCATGGACAATGTACACTTTCTTGAGGTGTGGTTTCAAGGTCTTTGGTAGCAATTGGTAGCATTTCAATAATGTGATCCATGATTGAGACCCAAGTTGATTGTTCAGACTCTTAAACCCGCAAGTGAAACAGATCAAAACGTAGGGATTCGTTGGGATTCGGGGTATCAATTTCTTAAATGCTTTCAATAGCAATGATTCAAAGGAGATGTCTTGATCCGGTGAGATGGAATTGAGGGATGGTGTAGGAAGATAGGTGGAGTCAAACACGTACACGGGGAGGTTGGTGTATGGATCGACCGTGTCTGCTTTAAAGAACACTTTCTCTGGATGGAAGTCCATTGTCCTGGATAATATCTCTTTTGTGATGTTTATACAATGGGTGAAGATGCTATGAGTGCTATGGTTGTGGTTAAATTGAAGTGCCGGATCGTTGATGATGAACAGGACTTCCAAATGCTTGTTGGGCTGTATCTTGTGCTCTTACCTAATTTTGGCCTACTGTACCACCCATTCGCTACGATTTTTTGGGAAAACAATCGCGAAATTGATTAATTGGGAAATTGGTCGATTTCATGCAAAGACTGCCGGATAAGGAAAATGAAGAACGTTCACCGTCCCAATCAGGCACCAAAGGCCAACCTTCCTAAACCGGAAGGCTGCTCGAAAGACGCCACCGCGAACACGCTTGCTGTCCAAACCTAAGCGCCCGCGACTGCGTTCACTTTTGGCATCTTTTCCTAAGAAGCGACTCCGGCGCGATACCGGTGTCCCTGGCTTACTTTTTCCACGATTTCGATGAATCAGATCGCGGCATTTAGTCATGATCATCATCACTGCTGTCGGCAGACCATAGATAAAACTGAAAAGTTTCCCAGTATCCTTTAACCTTCACCTTCACAAGCAACAATTGGATAGATAGTAGGAAGATTACGGGTCAATATGTTAGCTGCTAGAAGAACTGTTACTTCTGTTAGAGGTTCTCAAGTATGTCGTTTAATAGTTGATGGGTAGATGACAGGTGACAGAAAACTCCAGCTTATCAGTGGTTGGAATTTCATTCTCATCGTCATCAACAACAACAACAATAATTATAATAGCAAAAAAAAGGATCAAACACTAACAATAAACCATAACGATAGGTCAGAACACTCGCCACAAGTGCCGATTTAACCACTTTAATTCCATCCGAACTACGCTCCAGAACCCCACCATATGGTAAATTGATTTCCAAATTAACCCAAGTCAAAGAGATTTTAAACAATCAACCACTAACGCTCGCTGAGAAGATCCTATACTCACATTTGGTGGACCCATCAGAGTCTTTAAGACATGGCGATCTTTCCCAAATCAGAGGCTTAGAATACTTGAAGTTGAACCCAGATCGTGTCGCCATGCAAGATGCATCTGCTCAAATGGCTTTGTTACAATTCATGACCTGTGGTTTGAAATCCACCTCTGTCCCAGCATCCATCCACTGTGATCATTTAATCGTCGGTAAGGACGGTGAAGCTAAGGATTTGAAATCCTCCATTGCCACAAACAAGGAAGTTTTCGACTTCTTGCAATCTTGTGGTGAGAAATACGGGATCCAGTTCTGGGGTCCTGGTTCAGGTATCATCCATCAGATCGTCCTTGAGAACTTCTCCGCTCCAGGGTTGATGATGCTAGGTACTGATTCCCACACTCCAAACGCTGGTGGTTTAGGTGCCATTGCCATCGGTGTCGGTGGTGCTGATGCCGTTGATGCTTTGACCGGTACTCCATGGGAATTGAAGGCTCCTAAGGTGTTAGGTGTCCATTTAACCGGTGAATTGAACGGCTGGACTTCTCCTAAGGATATCATCACCTATTTGGCCGGTGAGTTGACCGTCAGAGGTGGTACCGGTTACATTGTCGAATACTTTGGTGAAGGTGTCAAGAGTTTATCTTGTACCGGTATGGCTACCATCTGTAACATGGGTGCTGAAATTGGTGCCACCACTTCAACTTTCCCATATCAAGAAGCCCACAAACGTTACTTGATCTCCACAAACAGAGGCGCCATTGCCCAAGCTGCCGATGAGGTCAACTCCAAATACCAATTCTTACAAGCCGATGCCAACGCTGTCTACGATAAGGTCGTCGAGATCAATTTATCCAAATTGGAACCACACGTTAACGGTCCTTTCACTCCTGATTTATCTACTCCTATTTCCAAATTCGGTACTGCTACCAAGGAAAACCAATGGCCTACCGAAGTCAGCGCTGGGTTGATTGGTTCCTGTACCAACTCCTCTTACCAAGACATGTCCCGTTCCATTTCCCTTATCAAACAAGCCGAAGCTGCCGGTTTGAAACCAAAGATCCCATTCTTCGTCACTCCTGGTTCGGAACAAATCAGAGCCACTATTGAAAGAGATGGCTTGATTGACACCTTCAAGAACAACGGTGCTATTGTCTTAGCCAATGCCTGTGGTCCATGTATCGGTCAATGGGACCGTGAGGATATCTCCAAGACCTCCAATGAAACCAACGCCATTTTCACCTCTTTCAACAGAAACTTCAGAGCCAGAAACGATGGTAACAGAAACACCATGAACTTCTTGACTTCTCCAGACATTGTCACAGCCATGATCTACTCCGGTGACATGAACTTCAACCCAGTCACCGACTCCATCAAATTACCAAACGGCGAATCTTTCAAATTCCAACCTCCTAAAGGTGATGAATTACCAGGCAGTGGTTTCGTCCCAGGTCGTGAAGAATTCTACCCTGTCGCCTCCCCACAACCACACCCAGAAGTCGAAATCAACGTTTCTCCTGAATCCACCAGATTACAACTATTAGAGCCATTCAAGGCATGGAACGGTAAGGAATTGAAAACAAACATCTTGTTGAAGGTCGAAGGTAAATGTACTACCGATCACATCTCTGCTGCTGGTGTCTGGTTGAAATACAAGGGTCACTTGGAAAACATCTCGTACAACACCTTAATCGGTGCCCAGAACAAAGAAACCGGCGAGGTCAACAAGGCTTACGATTTGGACGGTACTGGTTACACAATTCCAGAGCTAATGATCAAATGGAAAGAGGAAGGCAGACCTTGGAACGTTGTCGCCGAACACAACTACGGTGAAGGTTCCGCAAGAGAACATGCAGCTCTATCTCCTCGTTTCCTCGGTGGTGAATTCATCCTTGTCAAATCCTTCGCCAGAATCCACGAAACTAACTTGAAAAAGCAAGGTGTGTTGCCTTTAACTTTCAAGAACGAAGCTGATTACGATAGATTGTCCTCTGGTGACTTATTAGAAACCACCAACTTGGTCGATATGCTCGAGAAGGAAGGTGACAATGGTGGTATCGTCACCATTAAAGTCACTAAGCAAAATGGTGAGACTTTTGAAATTGAAACTAAGCATACCATGTCCAAGGACCAAGTTGATTTCTTCAAGGCTGGTTCTGCTATTAACCATATCGGGAACTTGCGTCGTGCTGAAGCTGCTCAAGCTTAAGCTTGATTAACTTGAGATGAACTTTTGCATTTTCCTCCTATGTTGGTTTTTATTTGTTATTTATAGATAGAGATAGATTTCTCAACCTCATTTAATTCATGTTATTTATTGTTTGACCTCTTTGCTGATGTAAATTGAATACGAAAGCTGGGAATCATCGTAATCTCATGTGACACTACTTGATCTGAACCAACACTGCACACCCTCTACAACTCATGAGATAAGCTATTGCTGGCTCTCTTTTTGCATGAAACGCAACGTCAACATCTTCTGCCAGCTTAAACAACCAACCTTTGGTCCTCAACTTAGCCCCGTTGGGCGAAGAGTGGACTGGTATGCAATTACTATCAGATATACTAATAATAGTCTAATGACTAATTAGCTGTTAGTGCTAACGGTGGGCGGATCGGTTAAAATTCCAATTCTCTTGATCATAAATTATTAATATAGTATCTACATCTGATTTTGTTCTTCTGCATCTACCACTTTAGTTTGTCAATGAACATCAATCTGATATGATCTTGTAAATCTGCTTTCAACATTAATAGATGGCGTCTCTGTCAAAACCAACCGTGCAAAACGTTCTCGGCACTTTTCATAATTTGTGCAAACATGCCCCTTTGGGACAATGTCGCATTTGTTAATTTCCCACAATGGTAATTATCGCGGAAGATATGCATAAGTCGATGTCAAATTCTGCAAAACGCGACTTTTTTAAGCATAAAAATGCGAAATAAGCGCTCGTCGCGAAAGTTTAATTTACCGGAAAGGGAAAATTTTATTGTACCTGATAGCTGGAGAGAGACGATCAAAATTGCAACAAAGCGGATGGATGAGAAGAACATCGAACTCAAATCAGTTTAGTTTTAAAGCAACCTTCATAACCATCACAGAGCTGATAGATTTATCGTTCAACACGCGTCGCTACCTTTTTCCAGAACAGCCTGCCTTGGGAATTTGCTGAGTATTTGTTGATCTGATCTCTTTATTTTTATTTGCTTTCGTTTCCGGTCAGTTCAATTTTGACGGGCCTTGCTTCTCATCGCCATCAAATTGTATCAAACTATCAACTTGTTTATTGGCTGCCTTCTCAAAACATTTTACTTCAGCAAAATCACATTGGATATTAAATCTACACATATCACGCTTCACAACTTACTGAAGCCCCACATTACCTTGTTAAACATACATAATGACAACCAGCAAAGTCACAGAGAATGTGCCAAACAAAGATTATTATGAAATAAGCCAGGATTTCAATGACATATCCACACCACGTATGACCCAGGAGATCAAACACCAAAGAGACATTAGTCGTGTCAGTCCCAGTCAATTGCATTTCTCACCTACAAAACCATTGAATATTAAAAGAGAATTATCAGTGAAACAGTCAAAAGAAGAAGTGAAGGAAAGACCTATCAGTTTTACAGAAAATAAACAACAGAGACTACAAGTGCAAGAGCAAGGACAAGACATTAATGATTTGCTGAACTCCAAAACCTACCAATCACAGAACTCATTGAATACCTTCATCACTGTAAATACATATGAAACCGCAATGGAGTCTCAATCCCAGTTTGACAACACACCAGAACAGGGTCATATACGTAATCGCTCAAACGTCAATGCTAATTTTGAATCACCAACTACACCAAAGAAAGCCATTGTTGATGATTTAGTCACTGATATCAATAATTTGCAAATGGGTCAACGTCCACAAGCAGCTAGTGGTGATTTATACAACGATGATCCAACTCCAGTCATCAAACAAAACGATACTTTTGAACAACAAACACCACCGTCCAATAATACTAGAACCACCAGGGCAACCACGCATCATTATCAAGTCTTCAACCCACAGAATCATTACAGCCAAGCTCAATATCAATATCATGATCAACAGCAACAGAACAGCATCATCAAGACAGACACTATCCAAACTTCAAGAAAACCACTCTTCCAGAAGAAGCAATCACAAGTTCCAAGACCTATGAGCTATGCAGCCACCCCAGGCTTTGATTTTATCCATGATAGAGCTTCATTATCTTCACCCAACCAACACTTTGCTCAGGCATCGCACAGACAGAGCTCTGTTTACAGTACGGTGCCACCAGTGTTAGACGAGATGATCCAAGCTGAAGAACAAGCCCGACAACAACAGCATCAAAATCACCGTCAGATCATAACCGAATTCGACTCCAAACAAGAAAGAAGAAGAATTGCTAAGGAAATGGATGTCAGTTTCAACTCCGATTACGATAACGAATCAAGTTACACTGACGAATCCAGACATTTACAAGGTGTGAATGGTGATGGATCTCCAAGTAGTCAGAAATCTGGTATTTCTCATGGATCCATTAATGTTGCTTCTGACAATAGACCAAGCCCTGTGAAGGATTCGTTCAGAGTCACAGCTGTTAGAGGGAAATCCGTGTTGATGAGTTCAAGCTCTAAGGATTCCTTGCAGAATCAACAGCTTAGATCTCAACAGCTTAGACAGGAAATTCAACAGCAGCAACAGCTACAACAACAGGAACAGTCTCAACAGTCTCAAACCAGCCATATGGAAACTAGCTCTGGTTTGAATGATAAGTCCATCCAGCCTGGCGATGAAGAATTATTCGCCTTATTTCTTATCGCCATTCATCCTTTTGAGGCCTCTACCTTGGAATTACCATCAGACTCTTCGATTTGTCTTTCCTTTGATAAGAACGATGTTGTCTTTGTACACACTGTTGACTCTTCAGGTTGGGGTGAAGTCACTTCGATCAAGACTTTACAAAGAGGTTGGATTCCAATTAATTTCTTCACTGAATTGATCATTAATGACCCCAAACTACCTCTGAACAAATCCCGTTTACCACTGCGGTATCTGTTGATCTCTGCTGCTAAGTTTTTGATTAACCCAATTGAAACAGACAATGATCAATACGAAGAAATCGTTGAAGGTAACTTGGGCTCCCATGACAGAATCTCATTAGGTCTGATTAACGATATCAGAGATGGCGTGAAGTATCTTTTGGAAAAGACCGACTGCCTTTCACGTTCAACTGAAATCGTTAGACAAAGGCCTATTATTAGAAAGATTAGGAAGACTTTATTGGCTGACTGGTATTCCTTGATGATTAAAGCTGATTCTTACAAGAAGTCCAAGAAGATTGTTCATTTGGAAACTTTGCAATTAATGGTTTTGCAAGTTGTCAAGAAATCTATCGGGTTCTTGGAAATCTGGGGTATTGAAAACGCTGAATTGGTCAAAGAACAGCAATTGATTGTCGCTGCTGAAGACAACGAAATATCATCTGCTACACCTAAATCTTCTAAGGGCTCCATTTTCAAATCAACAAACCAATACACCGTCAACTTGCCAAAGTTATCAAGACCACCAATGGCCAAGGAAAGATTGAACGAAGTCCATAATATGTTATTCAGTTACACTGGTTTGTTATTGGGGAGATTGGATATGGTTGAACATAATCCAACAGGTTGTCAGTTATTAGAGAACATCACACATCAAATGATTGTCTTACTAAGAGAACTGTTATTCATCAGTAAGAGTTGTTCAGCCGTATTACATGATCAGAGGAAACGTGTTCCTGAATTGAAAAATGATGGCAGCTTGGATACTTTGTTAAGTTTGGTTTCTGAATTGGTCTCCGCTGTCAAGAACTTCGTCACTAAGACCATTGACGAAGATTACTTCGTTGGTACCAAGTCTGTTAAGATTGATGACTCTCAGGTTTACTATTATTCCACTGAAGGTGATGAATTGATTGGTGTTTTATCAAGAATGACCAGAACCATTGCCGTTTCTGTTGAGAACTGCCACAAGTCATTGAAAGTTATCGGTGATTTCAACTTGAGTGCTGAGAATGATTACACTGATTTTGGTGAGATCAGAATCACGCCAGAGATGTTCATTAAACGCTGCTCCCTTGGTTTGATTAAAAACTTCAAAGAACAGAAGATCGATTTGAGAAGCATCAAGAGAACCAGTGTCAAGAGACAGTCAAGATACTCTATGATCAGAGGTGGGCTGAACAATGAGAACTGTTTGACTTCTTCCGGCTCCAACTTGCTTCAAGAGTTCCTCCCAGAGTCCAAATCATTTATCAGGTCCTCTGTCTTTGAACCATTCTTGAACGAAGATAACTCAGAGAGCCAGTATAAAATCAGACATAACACCAAGGAAGAAATCATCAGAGATCAAGAGGGTAACCTAATAGGTGCATCATTGAGAGGTTTGATTTTCCTTTTGACGGATGAAATGACTTTGAAAGAAGGTCTTGACGACTACTTTGCTAACTCTTTCTTTTTGACTTACAAGTTATACACCACAGGGGCTGATGTCATTGAAGAATTGATTGCTAGATTCAACCCAGAGAACAAGAGGTCCGAAGTTGACGACGATGATGACGAACAAATTGGCCACTATTCTTCTTTCCAATCCAAGATGAAACACAGAAGAAGGTTGATCGTCAGAGTCTTTCAATTATGGTTACAGAGTTATTGGGATTACGAACGTGATTATAACTTACTGCCAACTTTGATCAACTTCTTCAACGAAGCAGTTTCTGAACTCTTGCCTATCGAGTCTAAGAAATTGATTGAATTAGCTTCCAGTATCATCTGTCTTACCCCAACAAAGATCAATGAAAGTAAACTGGATACCGGTGACTTGAAAGCTGGTCATGCTAGAGGTAACTCCATCTTTGAGAACGATTATATGCAATTAGTCAACAGGAAGCTTGGCTCCTCCAGAAAATCTTCAATTATATCTACTTCCTCCTCTATGAAATCCATCAACTCTGTTTTGGAAAATGACTTGGATGACGATGAATACATTTTTGAAGCATATGGTTTGGCTAAAATCAACTCCTCCCACAGTAACAGAAACTCCATCAGCCTACCATTGCCTGGCCTTCATACACATAACACCAGTTTGCTAACCAAGGGTCAATCCGCCGACTTGGAAAAGCTAGTTTTGATTCATAGAAAAGCTTTAGGTCCTTCCATTTGGTGTCATCAAGGTTCTCCTGATGAATACTTGAAGGTTGAATTGAAGAAGATGTTGAAGACTTGGTTTGGGAACTCCAACTTTCCTTTGAGCCAGCAACTCCAATACAACGATGATTACAATTTATCCGAATTGAACTCTTATGAACTGGCCAAACAGATCACCCTAATCGAATCCAAGATCTTCATTGAAATAAAGTCAAGAGAATTAATGAACATCTCCAAGTTTCAAAAGAAGACTTTCCCGGATGCACCAAATGTCTCTTACTCACTAGCTTTCACCAACATGTTATCGGAATACATCCTTGAATCATTATTGAAAACTGGTATCTCAATGAAACAAAGAGTGCTAAGATTGCAAAACTGGTTGAATGTTGCTCTATCTTGCTACCACTTGAAGAACTACAACTCACTTGCATCTATCATCGCCTCCTTACAATCGACAAACTTATGTCGTATCATTGAGTTATGGGAAACCTTACCAGAAAAATACCAGAGACTTTTCAATGATTTGAAAAAGATCATCAATCATGATCGCAACTTCAAAGGTTACCGTACCAAGATCTCCAAGGTCTTAGAGCTAGAGCTCAACTCCAACTATCAGAAATCACCAATTCCAATCGTGCCATACATCAACTTATCATTGCAGGACTTGACTTTCATCGACGAGGGAAACAAGGATTTCAGAAACTCCAACTCCTTCTTGAGAGCTCGTATCATTAACTGTGATAAATTCTTAAAGATCTCCAAGGTCATCTCAAATTTAGAATTCCTTCAAGTCCCATATGATGCCGTCCCATCCTTCACCAAGAAATCCAACATGTCTCCAAGTAAAAGAGCTTCCATGTTCTCCTTCTCTTCCTTCATCAGTGCTACCACTAACACTGAAGTCATCGCTGGTATCCCTGTTTTTCAAGAATATATCTTATTAGAGTTGTTCAGAGTTCATCAGTTAGGTTTAGATGATGAAAGCAGATTCTGGGAGTTGAGTAAGAAGATTCAATCATAATCCTGGGCTTGTTCTACTGCGCACTTCACAAGGACTGTTGTTTATAATATTTTCAATTCTTCTATTAATATGTATTATCTATTTGTTTCTGCTAAATACCAGTAGAGGTCGATTCAAACGTAGGATTTCCAAGCTGATAATGAACGATTGATAATTAACTGATTTAATGCTTCTATTGTTCTTGTTTTTCGTTAAGCTCTGTGATCTGATTGTGGGCTTTCTGATAATTAAAATTAGTAGCTTTAGCTGCTTGTTCTTCGCTATAATATCTTGGAAAGATGTACATATTCCTTAATTCCAAAATCGTTTAAAACACTCATAACTTTATCAATTGTATTTTAATTTTACTGATTCAATATACGTTGAGATTGTCTTAGATGGTTCAATACAATAAGTAAGCTATGTTTTAAATTTTGAAAAATCAGTTTTTAAGAAAGCTTCCACAAATGATTGCTTGAAATCATTTTTTTCACTTGGTATATTTATTTGTCAGTCTTCTTTTTTTCTTCGAAGTAAACACAAATCGCATAATACTTTTCTTGGAAGATTGAATGAGTGCCAGATTAGTGGCTTTCAACTTTACTTTAGTTGGTTATGGAAAGATCTAAGAGATTGCGATATGGTATGAGATGACACTTGTGTGGATATATTCCCATCGTTTTTGTGGTGTTGTGGCGCGCCAACAGGCGACTCGGTCGTTTAGCTGTGGGAAATTATTGTACGAATGATCGATCGATCAGATGCCATCCCCAACAAGAACAATTAATTGCCATCAACAGATGAATTTCATAAGTTGAACATATCCATTAAAGTCTTCAAAAACACCACCTCTGATACATACACCTCAGGAACATCTTACATTCTCTATTATATCTATTCCATAATGTCTTTCATCAAAGATATCTTCTTTCCGGTTAAAACTACAGACCCAACCGTTGCCACCGCTTCCACAGACTCCTCCAATAACGCCTCCAATGAACCAATAGTGGAAGGCCTCTTTACTCCACGCACATTATCTAAATTCAATGGTCATGATGATGAAAAGATCTTCATTGCTGTGAAGGGTAAAGTGTTTGACTGTACTGCCGGTCGTCAATTCTACGGTCCTTCTGGTCCTTACTCTAACTTTGCTGGTCATGATGCTTCTAGAGGCTTAGCTTTGAACTCCTTTGACTTAGAATCTGTTAGAGATTGGGATCAACCTATTGATGATTTGAAAGATTTACAATCTGAAGAAAAGGATGCCCTTGATAACTGGGCGGAACATTTCCAGAAGAAGTACCCTGTTGTTGGGAAGTTAGTTCCTGAAGACGCTGCCAAGCAATGATCTTATTCCGCAATCCCTAGTGCTAGAATCATTTGAAGAGGTTGATGTAAAGCCCAGCTATAACTTATTTATTGTTGTTTATTCTTACTTGTTTATTGTTTTTTTACAGGTAATCCACATATCCAAAGTTTTATGAAGTAAACCACCAACCCATGTCACCTCCCCAGCCAATCGATAAACTGGCATAGTCAGCTAATGTTGCTTGTAAAGATGTAGCTTGATTGATGCTAAACACTCACCGTAAAGAAATCAACATCAATTATTTCCAAAAAACATTAACATTCTTCAAAGCTAAACAAGGCTACATTTGAGTTCATATGATATTTAATGATTTAATTCAATATACAAACTAAATTAAGAATTTTTTAAAACTATTATAACTGGATAAATAAACAAATAAACTTCTTGTAATCAGTTAATTTATTTCTTACCAGCGGTAACAGTCTTACCACGACGACCGGTGGTCTTGGTGTGTTGACCTCTAACACGTAAACCCCAGAAGTGTCTGATACCTCTGTGGGCTCTGATCTTCTTTAATCTTTCTAAGTCATCTCTTAATTTGGATTCTAAGTTGTTAGCTAAGACGTGGTAGTCCTTACCGTCAACGATGTCCTTTTGTCTGTTTAAGAACCAGGCTGGGATTTTGTATTGGGTTGGGTTTTGTAAGATAGTAACAATACGTTCTAATTCTTCTTGGGTTAATTCACCAGCTCTCTTGGATAAATCAACATCGGCCTTCTTACAGACTAAGTTGGCGTAACGACGACCAACACCTCTGATGGTGGTTAAGGCGTATTGGACCTTGATTTTACCATCAACGTTAGTGTTTAATAAACTATGAGTAGAATGTTAGTATATGCTTTCTTGAACAACGTTGATTTTGAGCGACAGAAAGAATTTGGTCCGTTTATGCGTGTCCTCCCATTTAGTTCAATGTATATGAAGATGTTTCTTGGTCTCGAAGGAAAAAAGAGATAGATGTTGTTGAGTGGTTGGAATTGTTGGTTATCTGGGGTTTTCATTTGTTATAAACTTTGTTGAAAAATCTCCATGAATGGTAGACGGATGATATTGGAATGAATGGTTTGGTTTGCTGTTTCCGCTATTTGATTCTCATTATGATTAGGCCCCTCGCATCATTAACTTTTTACTTGATATTTCAGTATTTGGAGTAAGGTTGAAGATTCGACTGGTTGAACTTTTCACTTGGGTTGAAAACACACAAAAGGATCCCATTAATCATGTCGTCTCACTGGTGATGAAAGACGTACCGTAAAATGTGTTGGAAACTACCGGATTCTTGGACAACTAAAGACATGTTGATTGTTTCTATGCTAACACTGTTAACTATATCCCTCGCTATCGGCGTGTGTGTTGATGGGTTAACAATTTCAACTTTTTTTTCGGTATGTGCGATCAGACGGACACACTGACAGAGTTGCGCGAATTCATTCGGGAAATTGAGAGGAGCCATTCTGGATTGAGTGGCCGCGAATTTCAGAGGTGTGCCTCCTACCGATTATCGCCTGGTTTGCTTTGTTTTACTTGCCGCGCAAATTGCTCCATTTGGATCAAAAATATACACATCCAAACATCACTTCAGCTTTGAGATTTTGTTTTTCGCAGAGTGACTGCATGTAAAATCCATTTGTTTCAGGGCTTACAAAAAGGCACGTGACTGACAGAGTGAGGGCAACAAATCACGATGCATGTTGGTAGATTAAGATGTGTGTGCATCTACGAAAATCAACAATCTCTTATCTAAGGTCATTAAATAATTGGTTCTTATATACAGGTCGTTCTTCTAGTCTATAACACACACACACTCACATGAAATTAAGATTGTTTGTCAACATTGTTGGCAATCCATTGTAAAGTGTCCAAGTGAATAAAGATCTTGTGGGCGTTTAAGATATCTTTGATCTCCAAGGCATACTTATCAACGATATCAATCTTCTTAGCGAACTTTTCGGTAGATTTGACTAAGTTATCACATTCATCTTCAACAACAAACAGCAACTTTTCGTTCTTCAATTGGAACTTTTTGAGGAATATTTCAGTGGCCAATGGATCAGAACTGGCGAAATCCAACTTATCATTGACGACAATCAAAGCACCGTTTCTGTATTTATCACTGAAACCGATCTTGACGGCTAAATCGTAAACTTTCTTAGGCAAGTCAGAAGTGAAATCGTTTGGAGCAGTTCTAGCTAAAGCGACACCACCATCGTGTCTAATAGGAGAACCTCTGTCACCAGATCTGGCCTTACCGGAACCCTTTTGTGGAAGTAATTTCTTACGAGAGTAACCCATATCGGAACGACCCTTTGGGTTGGAGGCACCAACACGCTTGTTATCGGCATCAAAGACAACAGCCTTCCATAGGATATCACGACGCAATGGAGCGTTGAGGAAAGTGGATGGGATAGGTTGGAAAGTTTGTGGCTTTAAAGATGGGAAGGAACGTAAAGTTGTAAGGATGAATTTTGGAGGGACTTGGGCGTTGATTTGAACACCAACAGCATTGGTTGAAAGTTTGGATATCCCAGATTTATTTATGGTCGTTATGAAGTTCTTGGAGATCATTGTGGCGGGGATATGATGATATTAAACAAGGTTCGTCCAGGCATTCTTCTTCTATACACCGTGATTGTTGGCTTTCCACTGTTTTGAAATTTTGATTTTCTGGAAATTTTCTTCAAGATATCCGGGCAAGCACGTGAGCAGGTCGGATATTCTCCACACACGATATAGATATAAGTAGATGATGCATTTGTACACACACATCAGACAGTTGCCGCCAAGTTCAACTGAATCAATCATACACTCTGGTTTTCCTTCATCAGATTTTTAAACAGTCGTAACACATAAATATTAAATAGTAGAGCAAAGAACTAAACAAAATATAAATAATAAAATCAGTCGATTAAAGGCTATTTCCAGTTTCTTAGATTCAACAAATTAGCAACACCTTCATCATTATCCTTCTGCTTCAAAGGTATTCTAGTAGGAGAAGAATGTTGGCCTAGCTCAAGTTTAACACCAGAATCTTTGAATTTCAAAGGGGAAGATCTATTCTCTTGGTTTTCCAAAGGAGAAGATTGGAAGTTGGAAGTTTGGTGAGATTTGAAAGTTGGCGGAAGGTTGGTACGGTTGTTGATCTTTTCAGAGATTGGAGTCAATACCTTACCACAAGAAGAATTAGAGTCGGTTTTCGGTTGGTCTTGTAGTCTGAACTTGAGGATGGAGGATGTTGTGGAGTCAGAGTGATGTTTTGGAGTCTTAGCTGGGGTAAACAACAATGAAGAAGAGGAAGGAATAGAAGGGACCAATGGTGATTTATCACC
The DNA here is from genome assembly GCA_030462955.1 of Waltiozyma solani. NCBI lineage: Eukaryota > Fungi > Ascomycota > Saccharomycetes > Phaffomycetales > Wickerhamomycetaceae > Waltiozyma > Waltiozyma solani. The sequence goes on from JAKVQS010000001.1 coordinate 93,006, forward strand.
TTCTTCTTGTGAATGCTCCTGTGGTAATTTAGCACCTTCAAAGGTGGACTTCAATGGAACACCGTGTAATTCAGGTTTGGAACCACCATAATGTCCCAAATGTTGGAGTTGAACTTGCTGAATATGTTGATGTTGCATAAAGATTGGTTCAAGATGGTGTACTTCCTTCTCTGAGCTGGTTTGCTTCCTCACTGTTTGTCTTCTGTTTTGGAACCAGATCTGAACAGCCTTCTCGGTCATGTTGACCTTGGAAGCGATTTCTAAACGACGGGTCCTGTTTGGAGTGGTGCCGATTTCAAACTCAGATTGCAATATGGCAAGTTCTGTTGGGGAAGTACGGCGTCTCTTACGACGGGCTAATTGATGATTGTCAATGGATGGTTCTTGAGTTGGATATGTTGATGGAGAGTGGGAGATGAAGGCATAAGAGCGCTTCTCGGCAGAAGTTGGAGAGCGGGTTGGTAAGTCGTTTGGCTTCTTCACAGGAGTAGCCATGATATGTTGTTGTGGACCAGGGATAGGTTGTGGAATAGTAGCAATACTAGGAGCAGGGCCAATTGTAATGTGAGGAACAACACCAGAAACTGGAGTAACGCCGACAGCATTTGGGAAAGGCAATGGTGGTGGAACTTGGTGATGGTGTGATTGGTTCGGAAGTTGGTGCAATTCACTGAACGAAGGCAATCTAACAGGAGTCTTTAGTGTAGGTTGCTGGTTTTGCTGCGTTTGTTCAGGAAGTTGTAAGCCGAAGCCGATAGTCTTATTAACAGGCGACACTGGTGCAGACTTTGATTGAATTGGAGACACGGAATGTATCGATGTTGTGGAAGCAGACGCAGATCTTTGTGGGAGATGAAGAGAATCTGAGCGTTGCTGTTGTTGATGTGGAGGAGGAGGCAATGGAGTGGAGTTCAATAAGGCAGATAATGGTGGCAACGACCTCTCGTTGGTCAATTGGTTCAAAGAAGGTAGTGTTGGTCTAACAGTGGACATTGTTGTGCAATATAATTATGCGATTGGAATTGTAAACAACCAGATGGGCAATAGAGCAAGAAATTATGAGGGCAATGAATTGAAATTGAAAAGAGAACTGAAGCGATGCGTGAAGTCTTTGTCTGCTAGGAGCAAAAGCCAGTAGATATCGGTAGATGATGGGGTTATGGTTGCTGATAGTGTTGTCAGTTATTGGGGGGTGTTTGGAATTGACGGAAGTTAAAATATATAAATACCAAAAGCATTTCGAAAATAGTGCCTGCTGTATATAGCAAAGATAAACAAAATTTTCCTAAATTGAGCGCGTTTCAAATTAGGTACATATGAAAACAAACAAAAACAAGCACGATCAAACGCAGTGAACACATGCATTAATGTTGCACGTATACTATGCTGACCCATGTATTTCATTCAACTCCCGTGTTGTGTTTCATAGGATTTGCTGTCAATTCCCAATGTTCTGCCCTGCGAGACTGCATAATCGCGGTCAAATTTTCTGAAAATTTAATGCAAGTCGACGTGTCTCTTGACAGGAACGCGCGCACAATTTATTGGTCAAAATGATGGATGGACGTTTATTACTCGCGTCAGTCATTCAGAGTTGAATTAAAGCGCGTTTACGAATCTATTAGGGTTAGCGTTTGTTTGTTTGTTTATCGGTTAATCTCTTTAGCTTGATTCAGTATCGGGGGTGAATTTGATTTTTGGATATCAAGATCTATGAAGAATCGACAGACGAACAGAGAGCAGCTACGGGTTAAGTTTATCAACACTGGCATAAAATGACCTCTTTTTTTTTAACATTTATTAATTGAACAACCCCCAAAGATGCCAGCTTTACGTTTCACAAGGCCATCATCCATGAGATAAATGTAAGAAGTTAACCTGGTCTAGCTCACCAAATTACCTTTCCCCATTGAGCCCAAACCCTCAGCACGCAAAAAGGTTGAAATCATACATAATCCTGCATCGAAGCGCGCCAAATTATCGATCTAATTTCCTTTTTCAGAAATGGGCGAAACAAGGGGACATTTTTTTTTTCCAATCAGGACTCAGGAGGAATCAGGGATCATGAAATTTCCCTAATTCGTCATAGAGTTACTAGCCTGTTGTTGGCGTATGGTGTAAATACACAAATTAAGTGATGGTTATTTGAGCAGAATGAAGGGTGTTTTATTACGTGCGTCGACTACTCAACGGCCAGCGGCCAGTATACCTATACAAAGTCTAAATTAATTAAGCACCAGATCAAAGGCATACTACGGTCAACTATTGCTTGAGTCCTAAATGACGATTTTTAAAATACAACTCTTCTCTCAATGCATAATCATTTATTAGTATCATTCTTCTGTAACGTCATTTAATCGTGATATCCAGAGCTGACAAAGGCATGTTTAACATAACTATCCCATAGCTCTTGCAACTTCTTCTCTTTCTTGCCCTTATTGCTGTTACCTTTCCCAGAGCCACTGGTGGAATCTTGGCTTTTGACTGGATTACCTAAATCTCTAGCAAAATCCAACATTTCTTCTACTGTGATGCTCTCTAAGTTGTAAGGTTCATCCTTGGAGGTGTATTCAACTTCAAAAGCGAACTTCTTCTCCCCAGAGTTAACCTTTTCCAAGTCTAGGTAGTACTGAATATATTTCAAAGGGGTGAACAATTGACGAGAGTAAGCTGGACCGTTTGGTAAGTTATCTGGTTTCTTTGGTGGAAGGGTTAAATCAGGCTTGCTCTTCTTGCCTTTGTTCTTCTTCTTCTTCTTCTTCTTGCCCTGTATTTCTAATTCATTATCTTCATCGAAATATTGGTTTTCCTCAGCTAGAGCTTCATCTAATTCATCTTCCAATGTCATTTCCAATTCCTTGAAGAATTCATCCCACGGTTTAACTTCACCAACATTCATCATCTTGGCACCTAAACCGGAGATATCATATTCCCAGACTCTGAATGCAGGATTGAAAGTAGGAATAACACTACCAGCAACAAAAGTCAAAGCATATCTTTCACCTTGAATACCAGAATTCTTCTTAGATTTGACCTTGGAGTAGTATTGTTGACGAACCGTTTTCATGTATTCTTCTTTACCTGATGGAGCAGCACCCATCAAGTGGGCTTCTTCCAAAGCTTGCAATTGAGCTAAGTCTGGTTCAGAGATGTTGACGCCAAAGTTGAGGTATTGTTGGTTTAATGAGATTTCCCCTTCTCTGTCGTTGTCTTCATCGTCGTCCTCTTCGTTGCTTGGAAGTTCGATTTCATCGGCAAAGTAATCCAAGAAATCACCACCGCTCAACTCTTCTAAATCTTCCAAGCTCAGGCCTTCAATATAACTGTTATAAGCGGTTTGAGAGTCAACTGGTATGAAATGGTCAACGTTCATATGGCCGTATAAACCACCAACAATGATATCACGATATTCATGAAGCCAAATAGCGTACTTTCTATAACAAGTGTAGTCGTAATTCTTAGGTAATGGGGGAACATGACCACTTAACCACACTTTCATGTTTCTTTCTCTCAATTCTTGTAAAACGACACCTAACCAACGGAATAGTTGATACCCTGGGTCTTTTTTGCTATCGCAAGAATCCACTAATGGATTGGCTTTGAACCAATATAGCGTGTTAACAGATAAAACGGCCAATTCATTTGGAATGACTTCTTGGAAGAAGTAAGCACCTTTTTCAAAGATGTGTAATTGCTCTTCGGGAACGAATGATTGCCAGATATTCCATAATTCTCTTGTTTGTAAGGTTGGGCCAGGAGAGAATAAATTATGTGGATAAACATCATTGTTGCCTAAAGATGGGATAATAGGAACATCGAAAGCTCTTGGATCAGGATTGCCTTCAGTATGGAAAATATCTATGAATTTCTTAGCCACTTTGGTGTTCATATCGAAGATGTGTAACTCAGTTCTTGGGATCTTACGGTCATTATCATGACGGATGTTATCACCAGTCCAGATCACAAAATCAATCTTATCTTTGAGATTCTCTTCAATCCACTTTAGTGTATCGTCCATTAAGACTATTGGTGCATCACAGCCCATTGTAGCATCACCATATTTAGAAGCCCTTCTCTTAGATGACTTTTTAGGGTGGCCACGATGACAAGTTTCCCCAATGTCTGAACCGGTGAGGTAATCTTCATCTGGATGAATATCGGTGATATGAAGAAATCTGCCGTGGTATGTCTTGGTCTTCTTGATATCAGTTAGCGTATCTAGTGTAGTGACTTGTAATGGTGGCGTTGGGGTAAGACCCAATTGTAGATATTCTTCTTCGTTTATTTCAAGCGTTTGGACGGATTGTTGGACAGCTTGTTGATTATTGGCGGTGAAAACATTCGAGGTCTTTGATTTGATGAGATCAAGGTTGTAATAGGCGAATAGTAATGAAGCAATAGCGACTAATGACATGATATGAAGACGGAATGAACCACCTTTAGTTCGCTTGTTATTATTGTTGCTGCCAGCATAATGGGCCTTTTCCTTGCTGCCTTTGCTTTCTTCACTGGGTATGCTAGTCATAATGAGGAGAAGGGTTTAGAGATAATCTACCTATGTAGTAGAGTCTGAGAATTGTGTTATGATTTGAGATTTGAAAGATCTTGAATGAACGTTTCAATTTAGTCCCTATTCTATCGAAAATTTTAATTGCTGATTGTGGTAAGCTGTTTCACCGGTGGTGGGTGGCTGCTGCTTCTGCTGCTGCTGCTGCCTTTTGCGAAATTAATAACCGCACAGGAACAGAATGCCGCTTGCAGTAATTTTCGCGGTTTCACGTGCCATAATTAATTTCAAACTAAGCTACTACTGTATCTGATTATTAAATGAACTCTGTCTTCGAAGCTGGTTAGTAGCTTTCCTTTGACTTTGGTAATTCTTAAACTCTTGGATTCTCTGAACATAAGAAAAAGATAAGAAATGGACCAGTTCCGCAATGCTAATCTAAGTTTCGCTTTTGAGACCTATGCAACATTTGTATTGAAATACGACCCAATTAGGAAAGTTGAAGAATGAATGTTGCTTCAGAACCAAATGGGTGTTTTGTGATAAGTAAACAAACAGCAGCCAAGACCGCAACCATCTACAAGCGTTGAAGGACACAACTTCAAAACTTCTAAAACTAAATACTATGCATCAAAATCATTGGTGTGTTGTTGTACACATTCTTATTTACAGTTTATGCTAGAGGTTTTTTTCTAACGATTTGTAGTATCAGATCCCTTTCATTATAGACAATGAAACCCAATAACCCGGCACCCAAAATGACATTACCAGCTAACTCAATGAAATTTCTGGTGACACCAAACAAGGTCAAATCAGCACCAAGAGTGACTAGTGAAACAAGTAGGATCTTCCTCAAATTAGTATCATGGAGGTCGATAAGTTTGAACTGAATCAAGTTCTTATAGTAGAACTTCTCAATAAATTTCGCACAATAAAAGATTCTCATCACCATGTTCACCATATTCAACAAGATCAACCCATTGATAGCAAGATAATCAAGCTTGGCGGTGACAACATACGTTGTTATGAAGAACATCACAGAGGCAAAAACCATGTAGTAAGTGTATTCCACAACTTCATGACCATTAGCAGTCGATTGGTGGACGGCTTCAAGAATACCGTTGAAGGCTAATAATGGAAGGTATAAGGTGTACAATGGCATTGAATCGGAGACTTGATTCGACCAGTTATTACCGATAATTTTCTGGATCAAATAGCCGGAGTTTAATGGACCGAATATAACAATAAGTAAGGATAAGTAGACGTAAAATTTGAGAATGTTTTGAAGAATGGACAATGATAAGTTCAAGTTGTTGGTACTAGATTTGATACTTTCGGTCTTGGAGTTGGTTGAAAGAAGACGGGTAAGGAAGTTTCTCAATGATTCCTCAACTGGAGCGAAGACCAATCTTGCTAATAAAGAACCATAATTGGAGATCAATGAATAGACACCCTGTTCTTCTAAAGTGTATAAGGAAGTTATCACAAGTCTATCACCTTCAGTTAAAAGATGCTTGATTGCAATATTGAAAAACATCTTGTAAAAATGGTTCATGGCATCTTGATCAAAGTAGTGTGAAACAGTAGAGTTGGTGGTATGAAGTGGTGTCAATAATAAAGATAGTTTGTCCCCGTGATGTAAAGTGTTCTTGAATCTTCTGAAGTTGAGATAGTATAACACCAACAATGTCAAGCCATGAGTTAGCTTGCTGAAAGCAAACGCTAAGATTGGCAAGCCATCCAATTCTCTGTCTTTGAAGTAAAAAACTATCGAGAAGTTAACAACACAACTTAAAGTGATAGCTGTTGTTTCGTAGCTGGTTCTCTTGTCGTAATCCAAATTGAACTGATTGATAAGGTAAAAAGGTTCGCTCAACAACTCAAAGATAATAGCTAACCAGATGGCAAACAAGGAAGCATTGAACAATTCCATGTTCTTGTAGAGATCTGAAATCTTCCCGTATTGCCAATAAATAACAACGGAACCCAAGGGAACACCAATAGAGATAGGAATATAGGCAAGATTGATCAAAGTTTGCATAATGTATATCCTAGACCCATGGTAAATCCTAACGGGTTTGCCCAAATCATCATCTTTCTTCTCTTCGGAGTTGGCAGTGAAGTCCTCTTTAACATCGGCACCTTCAATCTCGTCAATATCATGAATTCTCTGCGATGACAGTCTGATGCCCTCTCTTGAGAAAAATAATACAGTGCTCATTAGGAATTCAAGGAAATTGTTTATACCAAAGATCTTAGCACTGATATATGTAATAAGGATCTGATTCAAAATAAACGTAGCGAACTTAGTGAAAAATGAACCAAATAAAAGGAACGTCACACCTTTCGTGGATTTGGAGAGAAGTTTCTCCGCTGTTGATTGGACCATGCTTGTTGACGTGTGAGAATTCTATCAGTTGTGAGGGAATAGCCCAACGAGATCAAGTGGAATAGAGATAAATATGAGTGAGATGCTGAATGAATTGATGGTTTAAATCAATCTATGTTTTCTTTCTACATGTTTTGTTTTGATTAAATCTATTTTCCAGTGGCAGTCCAATGTTGGATAAAATCGCGACGACGCGACCAAAACCTCCATATTCGTTTTTAGTTCGCCTTCCTCATTGGGAAGGTATCAGATGTGCGCAATTAATTATACATGTCCTACACCATGTAGCCAAGAAGTGAGCCAATCTTTTAAAAGACTCTCACTGATCATTCCTTGTGGAATTGACCATTGTCTATATTTCAGTTCAAGTTTTCTATGCTGTCACTGATAAAGATGACAAGTTGTAATTAGCTAGTAAAAATTGTGCATCATATTTTCGTAAACCAAACCTATATTATATAAATGTCATTACATTGGAAGTAAAACTGGTATTCTAACCAGCAAAAGTGTGGCATGGCAGTCTCTATAGTTAATGTTCTCTTGAAATTTTAATTACCGATCTATCTCATTCTCTTTATCCTTTAAAATTTTATGAAGACTCCCAATAATAACATATCAAAACTTGAAAATAAAAAAATAAAATAAAAAAAAAAACGTCTAATCAACAATATTCATGTGTCGCCTCTCTAAACAGTCTCACCATTGATAGCTCCATTGGCAACTGCCTTGTGATCTCGGAACAAATGCTGACGAATCCAGCCCGTTTCCTGGTTGAACACTAGCGTTGTTGTTGTGGTGTGAATTCAAGCCATTAATACCAGGGCTGTTGATTTGTCTGGTTTCAGCATGCAATGGTAGAAAACTAATTGGTAAGGTGCTTGAGCTTTGTGCTTCATAGCCTAGAGGGCGACTAGCAAAAGCTTGAGGTGGAGAGACTGAATCAGATTGGGCTCCAACACTTGTTTTATACCCACTATCAGATTTCGATGGATATGAAGTGGGTTTCACATCATCTTTGCTTGTACAGGTGGTACCTGAAAAGCTTGGTAATTGATTTTGCAGTAGCTCACCGGCAACCTCTGGTGAAATGTCCGAGTTAACAGCACACATCCAGATTCTTGTCTTATAAATCCTGAACAAGTCACGAACCAAGTCTCGGAAATCAATACGATGAACAGCATTGTAGTAAAAGGTCAACTTACGACGATCGCTCTGATACTCGGCATCGATAACACACATTGATAAGTTCAATGATTGGACCTTCAGAGAACAAATCTTCTTTGCTTTCTCTTCATCTGAATTCTTATTGGTTAACTGGATAGCTTCATTGCTCATAGCTAATCTTAGGATTGGCTTTGGGAAATGTAATGATGGTAGATTGTTACCTGTGTTACCCATAGATAAACCAGAAGGTAATTGGGATCCAAAGTTACCATTAGAGCCAGCGTGATCAAAAGAGGCCAAGGCTGCTTGCTGTTCTTGATGTTGTAAATACTTGAGCAATCTAGCTTCATCCAAAGAAACATTCAGTCTAACAACTTTCCCGAGATCACAACCACGATCTGCTTCAACAATGACTAAATCACCTTCTTGGATTTCAAGTTTGGATTCAGTAGGTAAGACAAAGACATCAATTCTACCGGCTTTGAAAGCAATTAACATCAATTGTGACGAGGTGAAATGATTGCCGGTGAATCTTGGTAACTGGGCACCTGAGTCCAAGAGCTCTTCAAATAGCTTTGACATGTACTCCTCAGAATATGACTTGATGGAGATTCTGTTGTATTGATCAATAGTAAAGTAGCTGTCAATCGATTTATAAGAAGCTCTCATGGACTCATCAGATTTGTAAACCTGGACTGCCGGTTGATGTGGCTCGATCCCTTGGTATTCATTGATAAACCCACCATTGGCATCTAATGACGGACGTCTACTATAACTAGAAGAAGAAGGTGCAGGTACTTGTTGCTGTGGTTGAAATTGATGAGGTGGTACATTAGAGCTAAAACTATTAGGTTGCCAGTTTGGCATGGTTGGAGATGCGAAAGACTGGCGAAGCTGAGGAGGTGGGGCTGAATGTTGTGGATGCTGTTGGTTTTGTTGTAATGATGGATTTTGAAACTGTGGGCCAAGTAAGTGTTGATGACCATCAAACATGGAGTTGTCAATGCTGTTGTATCTTTGGTTGCTGTTCATTTGATTCAAACCAAGATATGGTGGAGAAGATGATAGTGTATTATTGTTACCTGGGCCTTGAGTGCCTGCCCAAATCGGGGAAATCAACTGGTCTGAATTAGTTTTCATTGGAACGTCTAACGAGCCTTTTCTATTGTTTAGTAGTTGAAAACCTTCATTTGGCTGTTGTTGGTAACTGTAATTGAAACCATAATTGTTATTCAAAATGGTGTTTGTTTGTTGCTGGACTGCATGCTGTTGTTGATTCAAATGTGGCAGTGGAGAAGAGGAATTTGATAAGCCAGCAGATAGATTTGAGGCAGAAGATAGAGATGTGTTCGTGGTAGGAGCTGGATTCTGAGTCATCCCTAGGCCCCATAGATTGGCTGACAGCTCACCTGACAGCTCACCTGACAGATCTTCTGTATTGAATGACAAATCAACATTCTTGTTCTTAGGTGACAGAAGCGACCCCAGTAAGGAACTGCGTCTGCTTTTACCCTGGGTGTTCTCTGGTGTTGTCAGGGCTGTGTTGGAGTGGCTTTCGTGGTTCATATTTGCTTGTTCTTCCATGAAGAGGTATTGGTCCAGCTTCGCGTTAAGTGGAATCATGGAAACTAATTAAAAAAGACGTTGGCTTGAGTGTACGGTAGGTTGAAATGCGTGTCAGAAATCCGGATATCCCTTTGGTTTTATGTTCCTACTCTTCGTGGATACTTGAAGGGGTTTTCACTGGTCAAAACTGTGGAGATAGTACAGAATGAGAATAAAACCGTGCCCTTCTCTGGTGGATCTGCAGTGTTGATGATGATGTTGTGTGGAGTAAATCGAGGCCTGGTTAAGTTCGATATTGGAATATACGGCCTTATGTGTCTGATAAGTTCGATGACCTGAAAGGGTTGTTTGACCCTTCGTGTTTGTTTGTTTTCTTTAGGGTGGCAAATCTATTATGTTTATATAAAAGCTGCAGCGCCTTAAAGTTTAACGCCTACGCGTATGGGGGGATTATATAATAACACCATCCTACACCACCAGCTCTGTCTTTGCACTAGAATACATATGCGCAAAATATGGGGTCACAAGCTCTGGTTGCATACATTTAGAATTACAGTTGCGATAATGGCCCTGGTAAACGTACCATGAGAACGATGACATTAATCAGTGCACATCGCGTTGATCACGCTGGTCTCTTGCAGAGTCAACCCTGCTTTGAATGTACTGCCTCTCAACCACGCTCACAGATATTCTAGCTTTTAAAACATGATGAATAGGGCAGAAAAAAAAGGAGCAGATCACGGAGATCATTCAATCTTTATTTAGTTATTTGAATCTTGCTGGTTTAATGTATTCTGTGTGCATCTGGGCCCCCGTTCCACCCGCATGCCTGCCTCCGGGGCGCCCGCCCTGAGAACTGTCAGCAACGCTTGCTTGTGGAGCAATGATCCCGAAAAAAAGTGGCACATAGTATTTAAAACTGACCGCGAAATCACCGACGGACAGTTATGACGTCACTAGAGGTGTGTGAAATGAAAAGGGAAAAATCGCGGGGTTGGTTCATTTTTCAGGTCACGTGTACTAGTTTCAGGGCGACATATTTCGCGAATCCATTGAACAAGCGCCGCTTTGAAATTTTAGAGAACGTCGGCGACGCGCCCATAGGTAAACAAAGGGGACAAGAGAAGTTGCTTCAATGTGACACATTATCAACCATTTTGCGTTACTTTCCATCGGAATTCATTGGCAAAACAACTAACCTGTATTCAGCAACTCAAATCATTGATATTGGTCGCTGCTCTTTATCCTTTACTATTTGTTTTCATATCCTTTTGCTCCAGGATTTCAACAAGACGACCCGACCCACCCACCCCCTTGGTCCGTTCACCAAAATCAAAAAAATCATAACCTACCATTGAAGAAGAGCCGGTAGAACGAATAACTATGTCCAACAAATACCATTGTGATGTCTGCTCTTCGGATTGTACCAACCGTGTCAGAATATCATGTGCTATATGCCCAGAATATGATCTATGTGTGCCGTGTTTCGCCCAAGGCTCATCATCTGCCAACCACAAACCATACCATGATTATAAAGTCATAGAGACCCATACATATCCGATCTTTGACGAGGATTGGGGTGCTGATGAAGAATTGTCACTGGTGAATGGTTGTCAGACATTGGGTTTGGGTAACTGGCAAGATGTTGCAGATCATATCGGTGGGAGATCTAAAGAAGAAGTTGGGAAACATTACGAAGAGATATACTTGAATAGTGGAGAATATCCACTTCCAGAGATGGATAAGGATTTCTCACACGTTTCCCCTAATGATATGAATCAAAGAAGAAAAAGAAGATTGGATGAAAGAAGAAATGCCCCTCTGCCTCCACCTAGGAAACCAACTGCTTCTGTTCCTTTGTGTCACGAAGTTCAAGGTTTCATGCCTGGTCGTTTGGAATTTGAACATGAATTTGAGAATGAAGCCGAAATAACAGTCAAAGATATGATCTTTGATCCCGATGATCAACCTGCTGATATTGAGTTGAAGTTGGCTATCTTGGATATCTATAACTCTAGGTTGACTACTAGAGCCGAGAAGAAGAGATTATTGATTGATAACGGATTGATGGAGTACAGAAAGAATGCCAGTGCAGATAAGAGGAGATCCAAAGAAGAACGTGAATTATACAACAGGCTCAAAGCTTACGCTAGAGTGCTAGCTCCGGAAGACTTTGAGACATTCACTAACGATATGTTGAGTGAGTTAAGAATCAGGTTGAGAATCAAACAACTGCAGGAATGGAGGCAGAATGGTATCACAACATTGGAGGCTGGCCAGAAATATGAAAAGGACAAGATTCAAAGAGTTGCTAACCTGCAAAGATACGGTATGACCAATGGTTCCAGACACACTGCCAACTCATTACATCACTCCTCCTCCCACAGAAGAACACCAACAGTTGATATCAAGAGGCCAAGCAAGAACTTGACCATCTCAGAAATCCAGCACTCCTTAGATTACAACTTATTGACTCCAGAAGAACAAGATTTTATCATAAGTATTAAGATTCTTCCAAAGCCATACTTGGTTATCAAACATTTACTATTTAGTGAATCTTTGAAAGCTGGTGGTACTTTGAAGAAGAAGAATTGCAAAGACCTTCTGAAGATTGACTCTTCCAAGGCCAATAAGATCTATGAATTCTTCAGGGCCCAAAACTGGTTATAAACCACCTTTAGTGTATAGAAACGAGCGATTAAACCAGCAGCTGTATTAGTAATAGTATTAGAAATAAGACCCTTGAGGTGATTGGCACTACTTAATGTATGAACTAATGCATGTGAGCCAGGGATTGAAGCTCCCGGGTTCGCGAACTTGTTCGATCATCGGCCAGCTCCAAATTCTAAATTTCGTTTAAAAAGAACAACAAACATTAACAACACGATTGAAACTTAAATCTATACTTGACAATATCACCAATATTAAGTATCATATAGATATCACACTTCAATGAAGTTCTTGAATACAGCCCTTGCATTCGTTTTGTTTGCCACCCCAATCTTATCCGAGAGATACCCAACCCTTCCAAAGACAGCACCAGTCAAACCATACAGTGATGGTGACCTGATTCCAATACAATGTATCCAAAGACAGATAGACAATGGTGAACACAAATTTGACTCCAACAATAACATCATATACGGTGCTTTCCCAGTCTGCTCTGAAACTGGCAAGCCACTGAGCTTCAGATATGGTGTCAGCGAATCTGTCAACTGTACTATTGTTTTGACTGATGAGGTTTACCACTTATTCCAACTATACATCCATGAAGATGCCCCATTCAGTTGTCATGTTCCTAACAACTTAGGTATCGATGAAAAGTTATCAGAAGGCTTCATCCCATTCCCAATTAACCTCAGAGGTAACTTGGAATCCTCTCATTTGGATATCGACACCGCTCTGAACGTTATCTTGCACGGCGGTGCTGAAAATGATATCGCTGCTGCCATTGGCTACTCATCTGGAAGTGAAACCCACAGATACATTATCGGTGAATTGCTGACCTTCCAATTCAACGTTAACTGGTTTAATGAAAACAAGAAGGGCGATTTATATGCTTTGGATTTGGGTTACAGTTCCACTAGTGTCGTATTCATCACAGTCTTCTCTTTGTTTGGTAGTGCTGCTTTGACTTTTGGTTTACTTTACGGGTGGTTCAACAAGAAACTTGTCAAAGAATTAGGTTACAAGCCAGGCTTCTCTGCCGAATTGGGTTTCGAAAACAAGAGAGATTAAACATTTCATTCACGTTTGAACAGGAATCATGATCAATTGTCAGTTGCATTAATTTAATTCATTATAAAACTGGTTGGTATTCTGTATAAATAAAAACTTGATTTCCATGTCTATAACTTTTTTAAGATGGAGTTCAATAATGCTTTGGTCTTTTCGTCGATTTCCTTGTCCTGTAGGTAACTCTCGATAATGAATTGCGTGAACAAGTTCTTCAATTCTAGTTGATCTTCATTAGAGTTGTGTTTCTTCTGGTATGTGAGGTATTTCTTAGTAGAGAATTGTAGCATTTCAATGAAAGATTCGTCTTTGATCTTGAGATTGATTAATGGAATGGTAATATCTAGGTAAATGCATTTAATTTCATTGGCAAAGTTGGAGGTTAAGTAGTTCAAGACATGGTTATTCAAGCGGTTTCTATCAAGATCAGCAAATTTGTTGAAAAGCTCAATGAACTTCAATGCTAAATCATATTTGAAATCAAATTCTTTGACCATTTGGTTGGATTTCTTAAAACTCCATAAAGTTTCAATACCGATATCGAAAATTGTCAATGCAACGTCACCTCTTAAGGCTGGATTGGTTTCTGGATTACCCAACATGTTCAAATCAGCATCAGGTAATTGGTTCAATTGGTCTCTGGCTTCATCTCTAGAAAATGATGGTAATTCAATGACATCCTCTTCGAAACCTTGGGCTTCTTTTTCTGATTTCTCATGTTCCAATTGTTGTTTCTCCGTAACCAAACCTAAAATCTTTCTTCTGTTCAATAGCTTTGTGATATAACTTAGCTCGAATAAGGCGTACTCTAACCATAATTTGCTAGAGTCTTTGTTAAATCTTAAAGCCCTTTGGAACAAGTTACGGGCGTTCTTTGCACTACCAACAACTTCGTATTCGAAGTTGGCAGCATTTAACCAAGATTGAACATGGGTAGGATGTAATTGTAGCAATTGGTTGTAGATCTTGTAGATTTTCTTGAAGATTTTGTGCTTCTTGGCAAAGTTCAAGTAGTTTTCCCACAATAAAAAATCGTTTGGGAACTTTTGAATAGATCTGTCAAAAATGAAAAGAATACGACGTTCACTGGCCCAATCGGAAATGGAAGGTTTGGTATTGACAAGACCAGCTTTGGATAATCTGGCATAACGTTTCTTTCTTAGCTTTTCCAAGTTTTCTTCAAATTCAACGTGTTTTAGGTAATCTCTGGTTTTGGAACCACGAGAATTTAACCTATGTTCGAAATCTGTACGTCTTCTCATGATCTGGGTGATCTCTTGCTTATCAAATAAACCCTTCTTTTGAAGATCTTCCAACTCTGGAACAGTTTGTTCCAAGTAGTATCTAGCCTTGGACGACATGGTTAGTGTGGGTTAAAATGGTATGGAAGGAATGCTGTTGCTAATTAAAAGCCCTTAGATCTACGGTTAGCATTACATATTAACCGATTTTATTTTTCTGCAAGCGCCAGAAAATTTGATAATTTTGGCGATGAGTTCAGGGTAACTTAAGATTATATAATCAGAAAAAACCGGCTTATCGCAAATTTTAGGATCAGTACTTGGTTGTTGGCCTAATTTGAGAAGCATGACGCTCTAAGGATTGTTTTGGAGATTTCCTCTAAGATAAATTAAAGTTGTATCTGTTTTCATGGAAGGTCCTTTTCTTGTTCTGGCGGTGAAATTCATCTTTGGATCTACTACCCGAATCTCCAGAAGAACTGGCTGTTCGATTCTTTGTGTCAAAAGTTATCTGCCAATTTTGAAGGTCAATATTGTACTAAAGCCCTGCTATCTGGCACGTGCTGTCAAGAGGGCTTTCATTTTCTGAAAATCAAATCAATTACATCCAGACACCAACTTTCAACCCACGCAGATTTTTCTACGCATTCGCGCTTCAACGGCCCACATCAATTTTCAATTTTCAAAGACTCCAGTTGGAATCGCGAAATTGTGACTGTCGCGAACGGTCTTGTGGATTTTGTTAGGCGGTTTCGCTGTGAGAATGCGTTTGGCAAGCGAAAAAAACAAAAACGTATTGAATTATTCACAACCTCAACCTTCAATCAAGAGGGGTGCTTTGATAGTGTTGTCATAACAGAAATTACATCAAAATGGTATGTTCATAGTGTAATGAAGTGCTAATGAACTAATAAGATTCTCATCCATATCCATGCCCAAAAAGTGCACCATTAAATATACCACTGGATCACATATCATTCATCCATCCAATAACGAAGATTTTTCCATCTGTAATATTGAAGTTTAAGAATCCACCCACAATATCCCAATGTGAAAGCATAAAATGAACTACCACATGATATAATAACGTGCAACCGTAATCGTCATCTCCTGAAATCATTAATGAAAATGAACGATATCATGAGTGGTCTTGAAACCAAGAGGAATTCATGAATAAAACTTATAAAAGAACATTAAGCCTTCA
This sequence comes from Waltiozyma solani, assembly GCA_030462955.1. NCBI lineage: Eukaryota > Fungi > Ascomycota > Saccharomycetes > Phaffomycetales > Wickerhamomycetaceae > Waltiozyma > Waltiozyma solani. Next base: position 108,812 of record JAKVQS010000001.1, read on the forward strand.
TAAGACATTGGGTTCAACAGAGAATGAGGTACTAACAGTTTATATCTAGGGTCGTGTTAGAACTAAAACCGTCAAGAGAGCTTCCAAGGCTTTAATCGAACGTTACTATCCAAAGTTAACCTTAGATTTCGAAACCAACAAGAGATTAGCCTCTGAAATCGCTGTTATCCCATCCAAGCGTTTAAGAAACAAGATTGCTGGTTACACCACTCACTTAATGAAGAGAATTCAAAAGGGTCCAGTTAGAGGTATCTCTTTCAAGTTACAAGAAGAAGAAAGAGAACGTAAGGATCAATACGTCCCAGAAGTTTCTGCTTTAGACTTATCCAACTCCAACGATCAATTAAACGTTGATCAACAAACCGCTGATTTAGTCAAGTCCTTAGGTTTCAAATTACCATTATCCATCGTTACTATCTCTTCCCAAAGAGTTCCAGAACGTCGTTTCAGAAAGAGAAACTAAGTTCTCTCATCACTTTGTATAAAAGATTTTGAATGATATATTAATTTAAGCACAAAAGATTGACTGGTTTCTTTTTTAAATATCATTTCATTTGTTCTCTACGTTGTAAGAGATAATTGTGGCATAGGTTGCATTATCATTTATATAGCAGTCGGTTTGGATATTAGTCTAATCTCTCATTGAGTATTTATGAGATGAAGGATTTGATCTCTTCGCCCATCTTCTTCAATTTCTTCATCTTTTCAACCAACTTGGTATCTTCAGTCTCTAAACTTTGACCATAATCGTTAATTAACTTAAAGATAAAACGGAATTTCATATCAGCTCTTGCTCTAACGACAACAATCTTCCTGATCAACTCGTGTTGCTTGTTAGTGATTTCAACACCTTTGTTAATCCACTGAGCAAAGTCTAAATTGGCAAAGCTTAAGTATTGATCTTTGATAACTTTATCGTCAATATCTCTGAAGACATCACCAATGATATCTAGATCCTCTTTACTCTCAATCAAAGATTCGGCAGTTGGTTGGAACTTAGGAGGAGAAATTACTTTCTGAGATTTCTGTTTGATAGGTTTCTGATGGTGAGTGTGTTCGAACATGTCATTTGTGGATAAATGATCATGGTATTGCTCTTGTTGGGGATTTCCAGGAGGAAGTTGATCGATATTTTCGTTTTTCTTAGAAGGTGTTTCTATTGGTAATGGTTCGATCTTAACCTTTTTCTTGGGGTTCTTCTGAATTTCTTCATGGGTGTTCAATTTCTGTTCCTTGTTCTCCTCCTTAAGATTTGGTCTCTTTCTAGTTGGTGTATCATTCAACACTGGCATTTCATAAGGTTCCAAGGCATCAAGGTTAGAAGTCGACAAAAGAAATTTGGAAGGAACTTTATGCTGAGGAGTATTTGCATTGTTATCATTCTTTGCAGTTTCCAAGGAGTTCGTGATCCTTTCGGTAGGGGTGACAGATTCTAGTTCGGCATGTTGCTTTGCAAAGGAGGATGAACCACCATGTGTGGAAGCAGTGTTGGTATTTCTCTTACCTCTAGAAGATCTCATGGATTGGCCTGAAACTGATGGTGTAGAGGTACTAGTTGGTTCGATCTTCAATTTAACATATTTAGAACTGGATTGGTGTGCTTGATCAGATTTGGACTTTGCCGCTGAATTGCTTGAGGTCTAATTCCATGTTAGCTCCTTAAAATCGTTTTTTGAAAATTGGGATTCAAGGTATCTGTACTGAAGGAGCCATAGGGTTTGCTTGTTTGCTTGTTTGTTTGTTTCTTTGTTTATTTGCTTGTTTGTGTAGCTTCCTAGAGTTCGATTTACAATCAATCTTAAAGTGCTGTCCTTGAACTGAAGGGTTGGTATAAGTGTCAGGATCATTAAAGGCAGTGGTGAGTGTGTTTTGAAAGCAAAGAATTCCTTGGAAGTGGTTGGCGCAGCATGATATGTGCTGGATGTGCGCCAACCAATTTTGCGGTCTTTGAACACTACGCCACCACCATCATCCACTTCTTTAACGAAGCATAGCCAAACCAAGGGGCTCTTTCTGACCTTAACGGTATTCTAGATTCATTGGGAAGGGAAAAAAATAATCATCGTGCGGATATAGACGACAGCTGTGAGCAAGCTCGCTTCGACAAGCCACTTTAGACTTTTCCTATCCACATCCATATGTTCCCCACTCCTATAAAACTGATTGCAAACGGAGATCTTCTCACTTTCACGGCTATTTTTCCAATCGATCCTCTAGAGCTTCACGGCAGTTAAGAAAGCAAGGCACTACAATTTCAGCCCTAGTTGTACTAAACTTCATTGATCGGGTGAGCCGTACTGTATTTCCTTAAGTAAAACGAGCAGAAAGGCGAGCATGTTTGGTTCGTGGTATGTAGCAGCAGCTATCCAAGAGTGTTGAACTTAAATTTTTCCTTCTTGGTTCAAAATGTCGTGATTTGATGATGATCCGATGCCCAAAAGTGACACATTTTTTCGGTACTTTCGGCGAGGAGCCTGGGGGTGCATATGGTTTTACTGTGAGCAATCAAGACTCCAAATGCAGATGGGGTTCGCAAATACAGTTAATTGGCAGAGGGCAAAAAAATTCTGTTGATCTGATGTTACGTATGACCATAAGCTTCTTATATAAAGACAGCTTAAGCCTTTTGTGGTCGTTCTATCAGCTCTTATCATTCACGAGACAGCAGTTACTATCGGATATATTTGAAAACAATGTACTTAGTCCATCCAAATAATTGCTTAACAGAGATCGATGATTTCGAAGCCCCAAACCTAGAAGCCCATATCAAGACGTTGAAAACACAGATCGAAGAGATGAGTGATCATATGAGAGATGACTCAGCTTTCAAGAAGCAAGGTCCAGACTTCCTACAGAAAGTGAAAATTCTTAGGAACTTCAAAGAGTCTGAAATTAGCTACTTGCAATCTTACCTCAACGTGATAAATCTTGTTAACTCCATTGGTGAGAAGTGTGAGGGTTCTGAAAACGGTAGTGGCAATTACGATTACGACAAGGAAGATGAAATCCTAAAAGAAGTCGAAGTGGAAATGACCAAATTCCATAAGTTTGAGAAGGAGCTGGCATCCAATAAACATCATTGGGAGATCATCAACCTTGAAGAACAATCAGAGATCTTGGGGTATGATCCAGATTCTGCCTTATTAAGAAATCACAGAAACAACTCGATGTCCAAGTTTGAACATGATCTAATTGAAGATATTCATCAAGCCGACATTAACATATGAGACATATAGAAGGCACTCGCTAAAATACACTATTTATATTCAATAAACACAAACTACTACTGATATAGTTCTATGAACGAAAATGTTGTTGTAAGGGAATCCGATTCGTCGGATCATCGAGAGGCAAAGGCTAAAAGCGTTATCTCTATATGTGGCCGGATCAAACTTATGAGCTGGGCTAAAGGCTGTCAACACACAGTCTAAAATCCGATCACGGACCTCAGGTTGATCCATATTGATCAAAGGGTGAATTGATGCCATACTTAAATAGCAGATTTACGATCTACGAATCAAGATCCAAGTGGGATCGGATATGGGAATCGATTGTATTGATATGTGTACTTCTAATGGGCTGGCTTGTGTAGGAAGAACTCTTTGATAGTTCTTGGGCCACCGTCCCAAATAGGGAAAAAGAAGCAGAGAAGCTCAAAAATAACAAACCAGACAAGTTTCAATTAAACAAACCTAAATCCTTGTAACGATTCAAGATCTTGCATTCTGTATAAGATGTTGAACTTTACAAACAACGAAGAACTAGATCGTCTCATATGATGCTTTTTGACGATGTGCTGAAAGAGATAGCAAGAAAGCTGACCCATTTCGGATAAGCGCTTTGATGTTGTAAAAGGGCCGCACTCATCACACTATTACACAATATCCAAAATGCTGGAATTTGGGTCTAATATACTTACTCTAGTACAAAGCTTCAGCTTTCGTTCATTTGATGTTCTCAGTCAACTGTACAGTGGACATTCAAACTAGTCACCCACCAAGTCTGGGGTTGGTGTAATTTCTTTTTTTTTTTACGCACACTGACTGGTTTCACCACGCTCTGGGGGGCGCTCGCTGACTGTCAGAAACATCTCATCTCTAAGCAGTTTTTGAACGGCATAAATTGATGTTGTTATGAATTTTATATAGCTTTAATTGCCAAAGCTGTTGTCATTAGCTTTGCATTGGCTTAACTGCAAATTTCTGGGGGGTTTTTATTGTGACCTGCTGAGGCCTTTCAGAGTTGAGTAAGGATGCATTGGAGGATGACGAGTCTTATCAGCACAATAACCAGACCCGCAGTTAAAAGCTGTGGATTTCCCGTCCCCAAGAAAAACCAAGCTGACGCTAAAAAACAAACAGCAAACCCTTGCCACAAAGTTAACAACGCCTACAAGCTACCCCTAGGCATCCATTCAACCTTATTCTTATCATTTCCAATATCTACCCAGCTCTCTTCAATATTAGCTCATTTTTGGGGATGTTTAAGACGCCTCCAGCCAGATACATAGAGAGATTCACCCCTCAAAATTCACCACCCGTTCTATCTCCTTTGCATATGAAAGATAGAAGAGTCAGTTTCTCTTCAACGCCCAAGATAGACCAATATGACAGATTTGATCTAGATTTATCCTCTCCAGAATCTCCGGTCTTCCCTTCAAGTTTTTCCGCTTCTTTGGATGCTACTAAGTCAGATTCAGTCTCTATGGATGTTGATAGTGTCATTTTAAATGGGTTACCAACCTCCAAAAGATACACTCCAGAAGAATTACTCCATCAAGTCCATGACTGTCTTCTAGTCCAATACAGCTTCCAATTTGACAGCAACAAACTGGGTGAAGGGTCATTTGCTAATATTTTCAAGTGTAAAGTCATTGGTTCTTGTGAATTTGAGGCAAACTTTTCTGTTAAAATCCCTAAATCCAAGAGGATGGTAAAGCAAATATACAAAGAGTTGTTGAATTACAAGATCATCTCAGACTACTTGTTTGATACTGAATTAAGTCCAATTGAAGCTCCATTTCTCAACTGTTTTGGTTTGGTCTTTACCGACAATTTGCTCAACTATCATAAGAAAGATGTTCTTCCTTGTTTGGTATCGTCATGTTTGGATTCAGACTTGAAGTATTTGATAGACTGCCAGCAAAGATCTAAGGCTAATCCGACTGATTTAACAATTGGTAAAGCGTTATGGTGGTCGTTGGCTAAAGACTTAATTGATGGTTTGACTATCATGAAAGAGTGTCAATTAATTCACTCCGATTTCAAATCAACCAATATCCTTTATGACGCTAAGACTCAATCGTTTAAAATCTGTGACTTGACAAGTGCATTACTACAAGAGGATCTTGTGAATGCGTCATTTGGGAACTTTGAATTGAGTTTACAATACTGTGCTCCAGAAATGCTTTCAGAGCAATCTCCTCCAACTTATGCTACTGATTTATACGCTGTTGGTTTGATTTTGTTGAGTGCTGCTATTGGATCAGAGCCCTACAGTGAGATATTGAAAACCAGAAACAATTCCCTGATATTTTTGAATGAATGTATTAAGAAGAATAAGGTCTTAGACCTTCTGTCAGTTCAAGATTACATCATTTTGAATTCTAATGAAAAAGAGCAAAAGTTAATCAGATCCATTATTGTTGAAAGACTTCCATTGGAAGACCTAAGATTGTTATTCTAGTTGGTTTCATCATTTATTGTTGTTCATCATTCATCATTTTTACATCGCATCTATCGTTATCGTATCCCCCCATTCGTTTGCATTTACTATTATTATTCCTGAGGTTGTCCTCGTTTGTTGGTTTTATCTATTAAAATATCTATTTTAATCATGGGTTTAGATTGTTGTTTTTTATTAAAAGTCGGTTCATTTGTTTTATTTTGGCTATCATTGTTGTTGCTCTTAATTTTGTTTTAATTTGGATTTACATGGTTTCACTTATCTGGTATCGAAATGGCACGTTTTTATATATGCTTGACGGACTTTTTCATATTTTTAGTTAGATTCATAATAAATACCCCTAAAAGAATTTCTGTCAATCTTTCGTAATAATAAATTTGGTGAAATCATCCCTTTCAGTATGATCATCAGCCTATCCACAATCAGACGTAGAAGGTACCCGAGTATAATTATCTGCACGGATACATTCGAGAATCAGGGTCTGACTTACCGAACTTTTGATGACCAGAGGCTATCCTAGCTTTTACTCATACGATCTAGGTTTTGCAATTGGAGAACCTTCATTCGAGCTAATCTTTTGGATCTTATCTAGCAGCTTATCGCTCGCGCCAGTCTCCAACATAACTGCCATCTTTGGCATAAACGGGTGGATAGCCGAAACTCTGTCATTACTGATCCTCTTAGTGGTCTTTGGATGTCTGGGTGTCACTTTTACCTTCTCTTCTGCTTGTCTAAACAACAGTCACATTCAATACTTCAAAAGGAAACATCCGTGCATCTCCATATAATTGCCAGCCCGCTGACTGCATGATTGACGGTCAACTTTTCTGCAGGTCTCATAATTACGCACCCATAGTAGCTCCTTCTCATACTTACACAGAGAAACTTGCATACTCAGAGAAAACCAAACATTACCACCCTATCAGAAATTCGCGAACTCAAACACACAAAGTGGCAACGCCATCGATTTCCTTCAACTGCCATTTTTCACCGTGTAGAATTGCTCGAAGAAATTTGGCTGGTAGAGCGTCTCGCAGGAGAGACTCTGTGAAAAAACATTTTCTTGACTATACACAAACCTTCGATACCGACAGACATACTATTGATAATAGTTAGGTTCCTCATATAACATCATTCAAAATGGTATGTCCATAGAGGATATGATGTGTGCGTTATTATCATTATGAATTTGAGCATTTGATTACAAGGGGCCCATTAATCGTACAAGTTTATCAGTTTATTCAGACGATCATTTCACTCCAAGTTTTCACCAATAATTGATCCACCAGTTCTCAGTTCACCTTCAAAGTAAACCCATAACTGATTGTCATCCACTTCTCTAATTGTAGTCATCACGAATCCATTTCTTTCACCGTCCATTTATCAGTCCATCTTCGAAGAGCTTCGCATGGCCCCATCTCAACTTTTGGAAATACCTTCAAGGCCCACAGAATACATCGTCTCGTAATCCCAATCAAGAATAAGAACGTTCTAATGATTAAGATAATAAAAACCACAATCATGATATGTTAATGATCCATCAAAAGTGCACGCTTACTAACAAATTTTAACAGTCTTCAAAAGCCCAAAACCCTATGCGTGAATTGAAAATTGAAAAGTTAGTTTTAAACATTTCTGTTGGTGAATCTGGTGATAGATTAACCAGAGCTTCCAAGGTTTTAGAACAATTATCTGGTCAAACCCCAGTTCAATCCAAGGCTAGATACACCGTCAGAACTTTCGGTATCAGAAGAAACGAAAAGATTGCCGTTCACGTCACCATCAGAGGTCCAAAAGCTGAAGAAATTTTAGAAAGAGGTTTAAAGGTCAAGGAATACCAATTAAAGACCAGAAACTTCTCTTCTACTGGTAACTTCGGTTTCGGTATTGACGAACACATTGATTTAGGTATCAAGTACGACCCATCTATTGGTATTTACGGTATGGACTTCTACGTTGTCATGGGTAGACCAGGTGCCAGAATCACCAGAAGAAAGAGAACCCAAGCCGTCATTGGTAACTCCCACAAGACCTCTGCTGAAGATACCATTGTTTGGTTCAAACAAAAATACGATGCTGATGTTTTAGACAAATAAATTTAATGATATTTTAGTTATTGTTTAAATTTTGGTGTGTGTATACAAAAAAATAAATTAATCATGGTGTTATAACAAGAATTCAATCCAATCCAGTCTTGGGTATCCTTTTGTGGTAGCTTGAGGAAATTTTGGTGATCAATGGATGACTGATTTGTCTGTAAGCTTGGCTACGCACTGTTAGTCTCTCATGAGCATTCGTCTGCAAAGGTGGGCTACATGTTTCCCATTTTTGATCAATAGTGATGTATTAATAATTAAATTAGACATTAAATAAATAAGTAAACAGTTCAGAAATGAAATCAAAATTAAACCAATGAAAATCAATCTTTCATTCAGAGACATCGCCTTCGTCATCTAGCGCAAACTGTGGAATCTTGTCCAGACCTTCATTGTAAAATTTTGGGAACAATTCCTCGATGTTATCGTTGTTCAAGTTATCATAGTCATCCAACCAAGATAGTCTGTTGGTCTTCAACCATTGTTCATTATGGTTGATGTATTGTAGGATATCATTGATCTCGGTATAATCGACACCGGAGATTTGTTCAAAGATCAACTTCAAGTAGAACTCCAATGAGCATACCCCTCTGTAATAACCACAATCGTAATCTTTCATGTGCTTTGGAGGGAAGGTGACGTTGAAATTACCAATGTCATCTCTTGTGACACATTGAGCGAAATCGATAATACTAATCTTGACGGAAGTGCTATCATCGCCGTCATACATGAGCAACAAACTGGAACCGTATAATCTGTAGCCATTCAATTTCACAATAGAAGCTTTCAATTCATGCAAGTTGTCTAATAACTTAGGAATCTTAACCAAAACAGAGTAAATAGATTCACCATCGTAGAGGAATCTCAAAATGGAAGAGGCAAACTGGAAACCAGCGGTGACTTTTCTACCAAAGTATTTATCCTTACTGATAAACTTGCCTCTCTTACGATCCCAACTTTGCATCCCACAGATTCTGGTACCGAGTAAACGGGATGTAGTACTGGCACATTTCTTTCTTTGTGATTTCTTCTTCTTCAATGTGGCTTCGACACCGTATTGTCTAGTGCCCATTTTCAAATCAAGAACACATGGTTTGTTCATACCCACAGTTAAATCTTCCAATAAGATAAATCTTTCGATACGGTGGATCTTCTTTCTGTTGAAGACTTGCTGTGGTTTGGAAGGAATCAGAAGCGGAGAAATAGAATCAGATAATGCGTCCTCAGCTTCATCGGAATCCTTATGTTTGTTATCGACGTCTTCGTCATCATCCATCATAAAGATTGAATCACTGTTGGACCTACGCAGCAGGTGTTGTTTTGGCAATTTGAGCAGAGTTGGTGGAGACTTACCATCAATCATAACTTCCTCGTTATCCTCGTTAGCACAATCTGGACGTTGTTTGCGTGTCATATCGTTCAAATCAACTAAAGATGTAAAACTCTTGTTCAAATTGATTGCTTCTTGTAGACGTGGTCTCCTATCCAGATCTGATGATGATGTACTTACTCTGTGGGCTCTAGGTAATTTTAGGTTATTGTTGTTGCAGTTGTTTCTAAGCTTTGGAGAGCTTGGGTTTCTTCTTCTTGATGATATTGAGCAATTGGAAGGTGTTCTGATTGGTGCAAAGACTTCCTTCAAGACCAACTCTTGTAATTTTCTGTTGACAGTTGTGGAGCCTATTGAGTTCAGACCAGGGGAATTAGAGTTCAAATTGGAATTGTTGTTTTGCATTCCCTGGAATGCCGGAGAATTCTGTAATGGTGAATGTTCAGACAGGTATGAATAAGAAGAACCCGGTGAAGGGGCGGAACTGGAGTAATGATCCCATAAAGACTCAGGGATAATATGTTTGTTATCATCAAGGACAACTTCTGGGGGTAGTTCCTCATTGATATTCTTCCCCGACCCTGGAACAAATGGTCCTTTTGGATCTAAAGGAGGTGATGCTATAGCTGAATTCTCATCGATAGGCTGTAACATTGGTGAGTTTTCCAGTTTCAAATCAGTCAATTCATCTTCAACCAAAGTAGTGTATCTGACATTCAAAACACCGATGTACCTAGGCATGAATTTCAAGATTTCTTCATGGTTCAGCTCGATGTTCTCATACCAGAAGTTTTCTCTGTTCACCAACTCTTTACAAACTGCACGGTGGGAAAATCTAAAGATTGCTGTATGGCCACCAACCTTGTTCTTGAAAGGAGTTAATTCAACAGCTAAGGGAAACTTCTCCTCCATATTATCTTCGTCATCTTCATAATCGTCATAATCATCTTCCAGGGCTTCATCAATGCTGTTGTTAGATGGGAGACGACGGGCAGTCGGGTGATCGTATTCGTAGGCTTCATTTACTAAAGTCTTAAATCTGACTGTAGACGCATCTTCGTTGTCATTGTTGTTGTTGTTGTTGTTGTTTTTTGAATTGTTTGAATCTATCTCTTTCGGTTCTTCGAGCCCTATTTGCTCTTCAATAAAAGGTTTGCATGGACTGCTGATGCTATTATGTGGTGATGGAATGCTGAAAGATGGGTTGTTTTGAATCTGTGATTCTCTGCAGGAAACTGGTGTGGATTCATTACGCCTTAGTTTAATCTCAGGTCGTATTTCCTCTTTAGTATCTATGATGATTGATTGCTTTCTCAGTTTGGTTGGATGTACACCTTTCAATGGCTCTTCACCTTCTGGGTACAGTTTGAAGTTCTTGATCTCTTTGGTCATACGAGACAGCGATACGGAAGCGACACTTGCTCTTTTGTGTGTAATGGAAGGTTGTTGTGAATCGGATACGGATGGAGTCTGATTAGAGGATGCTTGGTTTGGGTTTGAGGAACATGTTGTTGTGGATTGTTTTTGGTTCAAATCGTTCAGATTGGATGCACTTGAGTTTTCATTTCTGAACAACCTGAGCGAATGGGCAGCTTTACGTCCTGTTAAGTTTGGTGTGTCTGATCTATCAGAGAGTGTTGGGTTCAAGGTACCATCGTCTGGTAGTATTATCTTTTCTTCAATCGTGTGGTAGATATCATTTCCTTGGTGGTGTTTATCTACTAATGTGGCTGCTGGTTGGCCTCCTTGCACTGAGACTTCTTTATCGTGTGATGTCATCGTAAAACTTTCTGTGACTTATGCTGCTGATATTATGAGAGTGTATGTATGAAGCATCTAAGTGTATCACGATGTGATGTTGATACGTGTGAGAATCGGGCAGTTGGTGAGCGTCTAAATGGATGGGAGATTGAGGACAAATCTTGCTTTCGGAAACAAACAAGGAGATGATTAAGGGAATAGGTCTCAAGAAGGAGTAGATATAACTAGGCCTTGTCTATTTCTTGTGAGAGTGTTGAGCGTGCTGTTTTGTTGGCGCTTGTTTTGTTGTTGCTGATTTCTCCTTGATTGATTCGTTTGTTTGTTTATTTTTATGTCAAATTCAAATTTTCAATTCCACTCATTTTCGCAGAGGCCGCCCGACGGACGTCACACGTGCAACCAGCCAACCAACGGTCCAAAGACCAATCAACAACATGCGCGATGCACGTTGTTGGCACATTCATTCATTCCCCCTCCACCAATTTGGAATCCGTTTCAACACGTTGTTGTTGTTGTTGTACCTTCCAATTGCTGATAATTGACTTAGCTTCTTGACTTTGTACCCCACTTTAGTAGTGTTCTTCAAGGTCTTTTCTTTAGTACTGAGGCATCCTCATTCTTCATAAGTGCATGCTCCCAGACAACGAACCGGGTAACAAACACAATTAATTGATGATTATTATTATTATTAGGGCCAGTTCTGTTTAGTGATTTCTATTGAAATGAAGAGCATCGCATCCAAATGCAATGAAATAAGGAGTCTAATGAACCTCAAGAGCCTTGGGAGTTTTAATTAGATTTAAAGCTTAGCGTAACAAAGCTAGGATTGTCTCAAGATTACACTGTGATGGTACTTTCTACGGCATAAAAGTCAGTTTCAATGCTCTCATTTCATTTATTCACCACCAGATATCACCTTTTGTCATTATTTTTTTTTCTGGGGTGTTCATTTCATGTTGGAAACGTGCCAGTGTATTTGTCTGTAATCGGTTGGTTGGTGCCAGATAACTTGAAATCTTCAGATCTGGAATTCCGTTTGAGCTTTCATGAATTGATAACGCTAGGTTAAAAGTGATCCATCTAGCTTTCTATTGTCTTTGTGAATTCAGTTCTCTGTTAGGTTTCGGTCTATCTGGTTGCAGATATTCTCAACCAAACATTAAGCCAGTTAATCTTTCAACGATTAGGGACCTTCAAAACCTGAATCTTTAGGCTTTTCAATAACTTTAACTTTCTGTATTCAAACCTTTGAGTTGGCTTTTTATCTTCAGCTTCAGCTTCTCTAATCTCTTCGCCCTCCACCGGAATGCCTTGTGGTTCATCTTCTTCTACCAGAATCACTGGCTCTTCAACCCCAGATTCCCTCGGCACACGAATCAAGATATAGTCAGTGATTAAGAACTCGTCGATGATTTTCATGAAAGTCAAAAACTTAGTAAATACTCTTATCTTATATCCACCCTTTTCAAAAGTCTTGACAAACTGATCGGTAGCTTTGATACTCTTTGCTTTCGATCTGACTTCGTTAAGGTCTTGGAGCTTGTCCAAATCCAATATCTTGAATATCTCAATGATGGAGTCCTTGAAAGTATTAATAATAACCTTAGTTTGGAGCTCTGATACCCTGATATTATGTGTCTTTGTAAGAAGTCTGATGATGGAAGTGTGTGATTTCGTCTCTGTGGAAGAGATCACCGATTCAAAAACCGGGTGTTCATCTGCTTGCTGGGACCGTATGGAGGAGCGAATTGATGGCTTATGAATGTACAGTTGACATTCTAGTACTAGGTTAGGTGCTAGTTTGATATTGGTGAGTGAAGCTGGCATCCTCGTGCGGTGGTAGCGGCGGCGGAGTTCTAATAGTTTCACTTGCTGAAGTTGTTTGTTGACATTTGTTGAATTGATGCGCCAAAATTTCGCCTTCGGCGGCGGTTTCATAAAAATGACACCTATAACCTTACATTGTACTCGTTTTCACAGTCTAGCCTTCAGGTATCCCATATCAATATCTTTACAGCATAGTCTATTCAATGAACGCTCCAATAATACCCAAATCAGCACCTGTCAACCAACTCCGAGTGCCGATGCCTGCTACTGGCAAGCCTTCTTCTTCGTCTTCTTCAACCAATCCACGCTCACATGGTTCCTCGTTGTCCTTGTCCTTACCTGGTGGTTCTCAACCCAGCAGCGGTCATAAAAGAGCTAGCAGTAGTGTTGTTCAAACAAAACAACTGCTTGTTGATCAGTTTTTCGATCCAGGGTCTTCCAAAGAGAATTCAGTGCATCTGGAGAGTTTAAAGCTGAACAACCATCACAATCACAGCCACAGCAGTGCTACGAATGACGATGATAGAATAGGTGCCCTAGCACGTAAATTGAAAGGTTTTGAGTTTCTTATGGTGAACGCAGATGATATGGAAGCTGATATCAATAAGCAGAATCACGAGATTGTGAGAGAGATTAATCAATTGGAGAAATATGTCAAGGGTGATTTGAAACACTCTATAGAGATCAACGATTTCCAGTATCAAGAAAATGAAAAGAAATTCAATAATACGATGAAAGATATCCGTGATTTGAAGTATAAGATCAGTCAGTATGCTTTGCAGATTGAACAAAACACAAATAAACTCAATGGAGATAAACGTTTGAGAAAGTTCAATGGGGGTTTGTCAAGAATTGATTCCACCTCATCACTAGAGACCAAAAAGGAGATGGATAAGTTTGAAAAGATGCTACAGAGACTAACTGAACATGAAGAAACTTTGAAGAAGTCTAATGATGATTTAAAGCTGATCAAATCGAGGCTTAAAGAGCTAAATTTGAAACTTCTAAAGTATGAAAAGCTACAAATCAAAAAGTACCAGAATCAAAAGTTCTGCAAGAAGATGTTTCTTATTACTTTGGTTTTCATCATATTCCTCATTTATAGAAACCAGTAAATCCATTACATACCTGTAATGATAGCGACACATCACTTCTTTACTTATTTATTTATTTATTTATTTATTCATTCATTCATTCCTGCATTCATTGAAAGCTTATTTTATAACTTTTCCAACTTTTCGATGATCTCAGAAACTGGAGTAGAGCTATCAATCGAACCATCTTCATAACCGTTGATAACAACAGTAGGGGTAACATGGATACCTTGTTGTCTACCGGTCTTAATGAACCACTTCAAGTCATTAGTAGTACGGTTACCAGCGTTGCTATGTTGTTCGCCATCCTGGGTTTGAGCAACAACCAAACTATCCAAGAATTGTTCCTTGGTGATCTTGAACCCGTTAGACTTGATGACGACGTCGTAGATCTTTTCGTAGATTTCATTTCTGTTTAAACCTGAAGTGGCGGTATCATAGAATTGATCAAGCTTGTCAAACAACAAGTAAGAGAATCTCAAGAACTCGGCTGGTTCAACGTATTGGAAAGCTAAACTGGCTTCATGAACCAAAGTGGAATTTGGATGCCATGCTTGGACGTAGTTCTTGAAGACAAAACGGTATTTGTCTGGGTGTTGGGCTAAGTATGGGAACAATTCATTGTACCAGTTCTTGTACAATTTGCCACTGTATGGACAGTTGTAATCTAAGAAAACTTCCACAGTGTTTGGTAATTGTTCTGGGACCTTAATGATCGCGGAAAGTGGTGGATAGATGTGAGATTTGGAAAACTTTGGCAAGATAGACATTGTGATTGATTTGAGATTGATTCACTGCTGAAGATTATTATTGGTTGAAGTCTATGTATGTATACTGGGGGGTCAATTTTGAAGTGTTTTGTGGGTGGCGTCAACTTTCAAATTTCTTGGAATCTCAGCCGTCAGCTACGTAATTGCCGCATTATGCTACAGCCGCTGGTTGAAGCTCTAAAATGATTTCTAAAAAATCACAAACCATCAACATAACTTTGCCAAAAAATTATTGAAAGTTGTTGGCTTCAGGATCATTGTATTTCTGAAAAAAAAATGGGTTTTTTATAATGAACCTGCAAAAGAAGTTGAATTTCGAAATATATTGAATTTTAGGGTAATAAATTCACGAATGATATTTTTAACTCATTTTCTTTTCTTGTATTTTCCGAGACACTCTTTCTAAACTCCTTAAGATCTAAATTCAATTTGCCCTAAATATTATTACGCTTTCAATGGAGCACTTTTCAATCTTTCTACTAGTTAATACTTATCAGGCTAGTTTTAAGGTCAATCTTTTTAAAAGAGATAGATCAACACTGTCCTCTTATTGTTGTACATGGTTGTCTATCGTCTTAGACTCTTTGTTTTCTGCTGCTTTCCAAAATACTGATTATATTGTGTATAATTAGTCTATAACACTTCAATGCATTGAAAGGTCTAAGACTATTCATAACAATCATAAAATTTCAACTTACCATTTGCATTAAGAAAGGCATCAAACTACAAACACATTTTGCCTATTTTTATTTGACCAAAGTATCATTGAGTGGTAAACAATGAGACAAAAGCGTTCACAAAAAAGGCGTTAGTGGTTTAGTGGTAAAATGCAAAGTTGCCATCTTTGCGCCCCCGGTTCGATTCCGGGCTAACGCATTTCTTTTTTCCCCTTGGCTTTTTGGCGGAATATACTTATTTTGCCCCTTGATCTAGTTTCTGAATATCTAAAGATCTCCATTTCAGTAAATGCCGGTAACGAGTTTCGAAATAAATAACTTAAATTACTGTACAAAATAACAAAAGGCAAGAAACAGCCTTTAAACACTACTTTGTTCCTTCTTACCTTCCACGATGTCATCGATCTTGATGATATCAGCTTCAGCATCAACAGCATCAACATATTCAGCGTCAGTCAAGTTAGATTTTGGACCAGTGTACTTGCCCTTCTTGTAAGCGTAGTAGTAAATGATGGAAAATATCCAAGACGCACCGTTTAAGACAATGGAGTAGTTCATAGTGCTCTTATCAACAGTGGTATCGTTTGGCATGCAAGAGAGAACAATAACGAAAGACATGAAAAAAGTACCAAGAATGACCATAGCCGGGGAAGCGTACTTACCAATGTAGAAGGCACCTGGTCTGAAGACATCTCTACCAGTTGTAATTCTCAAAATTTGAGGGGTCATCCAGGAAACGTAGTTACCAATGATAGCAATGGAGAATAAAGCGTTGGCGGCTTCGGCACCAATCAAGACCAAAAGTGAAATGACTGCTGATAAGGCACAGACAAAGAATAAAGATCTTAATGGGACAGCTAATTTCTTGTTGACAACCTTGAAGAATCTGGAGAACGGTAAACCGTCATCTCTGGCAAAGGCCCAAGCTTGTCTGGAGACAGCGGTAACGACAGAAGAAGCCATCAAGAATTGACAGAAGGCAGCCAAGGAGATGAAGGCAACGGCCCAGTTCTTACCAAGAGAGTTGTAGAACATTTGAGCTAATGGTTGACCAGTTGGAGTGGACACAACAGAAACGATATCAGGACCGATGCAAGCGTTAATGACGATCAAGATCAAGAAACCCAAGATCCAACAAGCAGTGATGGAACCCAAGATACCAATTGGGACGTTCTTGACTGGGTTCTTGACTTCTTCAGACATGTGGACACAAGAGTCGAAGGCACCAATGGTCCAAGAAGCAGTCATGAAACCGAATTGGAAGAAAGCCCAGCCAGGTGCCCAGGAAGATAAGTTTTGAACTTCACCAAAGATGAATTTAGCATCGTTGAAACCAACAGTTCTGGAGGTACCGATTGGCAAAGCAATGAAGAAGATGATAATTAAAATGTTGTTGGCAACAATGGAGGTAGTTTGTAATCTGGAAGTATTTCTGGAAGACAAACAGCAGACTAATAATTCAACGCAGATAGCACCAATTAAGATACCGTAGGTCTTACCAGCGGTGATTTCGAAGTCGCCATCCTTGGAAATGTAAACAGCAGCCAATATTTGGTTTGCGAAACCATAAGAAATGGAACAGACACCACCAGCCAAAGCGAAAGTGTTGGCAATACCAATGAAGAAAGATAATGGTACTTTCATGGATGGAGGAGCATAGTAGTTGGTCCAGTAGTATAAACCACCAGAAGTTGGTAAGGAAGAAGCAGTTTCAGCCATTGGAACACCGATACAGATTAAAATTAAGAAACCGGAGACAAACCAACCCCATAACAAGGAAACAGGACCATTACCGGTTAGACCTAAACCCATCAAGGTGATAATGGATGGTAAAAGACCCATAATGGAGAAGGCGATACCGAAACAACCTAATCCTGACATGGTTCTTTTCAATTCTTGCTTATAACCGATTTCGGCTAGCAATTCTTCAGCATTGTGGGCTTTGAGGGCATCGATTTCGGGAACGGTACCAGCACCGGTCTTAGATGTGATAGATCTGAGGGATCTCAAGTTGTGGAGCTGCTCGGACGAGAGTGTGGCGGAAAGCTTTGGTTCTGACATAGTATGAATATGCTAGAAGAAGATGACGGATGGGTGAAGCTAACGATTGTGGTTCGTTTGAGAAACTGGGGAAGGTGGGTCTTTTATATTTCCTGTGAGCTAAAATATGTTTGACTGCCGTTATCGATAGGATCATGAAGTGATTTTCATCAAGGACCGTATAGATTCCACTGCAGCGTCACATTATCGTTACACTCTGTCTGCCAAGACCAATTGGAGATAGAAATCCGCTCTAAACCGTCAAAATTGTGCCAACCGTCCGTAAATTTCATGATAAATAGATTCGGGTTCTTTCGTTATGTGCAGTACCTCGCACCAACAACGTTTTCCCAATTCAGAGACGCCGCCCGCCCGTTCCTGCACCGATAGGAATTTCCAGCGCAAAGATAAGGTTTTCGCCCAAAATGGAATCGCAAAACTTATCGCTTTTACGCGAAAATTACCGAGTTTGGAAATAATGCACGTGACTTTGTGCAGATTTTTAAAGGTTTGTGGCATCTCGAGCGTTTTTTTATCAACACAGGTTGCTCTGATTATTGATGAAATCATTCAAGCTTGGCGCTAGACTTGGCTAATTTCAGATAAAAAAAAGTCTTGGTAAGGCAGACTCACGGTTAAATGAAATTGAAATTGAAATTGAAATTGGTTTACTCAATCGAGAATCCTTTATTTAAAATCTTCTTTTCATTCACCCCGAATTGATATATTTTCCTTTACAACAAATAATGTTTGTTGGCTGGCACCCCGCTGTTTGAATTTTATCCAGAGCTCTATCAATTAATGATAAGAAAAGAAAAGATGTAGCTGGCATTTACAAATTCATACATAGCGCCGGCGCCATCAAAGAACCTAGCCATGACGGCTGTTTTGTTGAATAACGTACACCAAGAGTAAAACCTAAATTCCCAATGGCACGATTCATTCCCTGTTAATCATATGACTGCCTTATAAAATGCGCGGTCAAATCAGAGTTGAGGATTTGCTGCCTTCAAGTCCATGAAAACCGAAACATGAAGGGAAAACTAGTGACAAACCCCGATTCGTTCTACCTTTCCACAGCTATATATTCTATCAATTTGAGTTTAATCTTTGAGTCAAACATTATCCCCCTTTATGATCTCCTTGTTGTTAAACAATGATAGTTTACCTCTGAAACCAAAAAAACTAGAGAAGGTGTAAATCTGCACATATCCTTGATAGTCGCGATTCAGCGGTGTTACCGAACATTTCGCTAAATGCCGAGCGATTCTCTTTTCTCTGCCCCAGGAAATGGTGGTACGTTATCGGCGCGCGGATTTGTGACAGGTTTCAGTCACGGGGTCACTTGCGAGGGCTATAAGCAGTTTTTATTTAGATGTAGAGCCATCGTCAACTTCAACGGTCAACTGGCATTTTCCAATACTGATTCTCAATTTCTAGAAGATACTCTTGTTTATTCAAATCTATCGTATTATAAAGTCAGTTCAAGCCAAGTCTACAGAAAATCGAACACTCCACTTAATCCAAACCCTGTTAGATCTAATATGGCTTGAATCTTTGGTCCTTCTTTTCCTTTTTAGACTTTCTATCCTTTTTGTCTTTCTTTTCCTTTTTATCCTTCTTCTCTTTCTTCTCTTTCTTCTCTTTCTTCTCTTTCTTCTTTTCCTTCTTTTCTTTCTTTTCCTTCTTTTCCTTCTTTTCCTTCTTTTCCTTCTTCTCCTTCTTTTCCTTCTTCTTTTCCTTCACTTCTTCTTCTTCTTCTTCTTCAGTTTCACTATCGCTCGAGGACCCAGTACTTTCAGTTTCGTCCTTAGTGCCCAAAACAACATCTTCCGCAGTTTCACTCATTTCAACGTCATTGTCAGCTTGGTAGAAAGCTTCAGGAACGTTAATTTCAAAGTCATTCTTCCAGACCTTCAAGTTACCATCTTCACCACCAGTGAAGATCAAGTTCGTGTTAGGTTTGATGTAAACGTCTCTGACAACTTCTTCACCATGCGCACTATTCAAGTTGATGGAGTCAGCCAAGTCAACGGTTTCATTGTTGAAGCCGTGGATCTTGGCGAAGTTCTTAGAGTTGGAACCCATGGCAATGTAACCTGGATAGACATCGACAACATATTCACAGTCCCATGCCTCTCTAACATCGCCAAATAATAACGGTTTAGGTTCAGTCAAATCATCAGAGCTATCGTTCAATTCATGGATACCGAAAGTTTCCATGTGAGATAGAGTGTAAATTCTGTTGGAGTTTAACCATCCAGCAGAATGAATGGAGTCAAAGTTGATGACTTGGAATAAGGAATCTTCTTCTTCTGGTTCCTTTAAGTTATAAATGTTAACATAACCATCTGTAGAACCACTTAATAAGTAGTCTTCATTGGTTGGATGAAATTTGATTTCAGTGATATCATCGTGATGGGAATCAACGAAAGATCGTATCTTGTTACCGTTGTTTCTTAAGTCCCAAATATGCAATTCTGAATCAGATTGCTTCAGTTCAGTACCACCAGCCAATAAATTCCCACCATTAGAATCAAGAGAAAGGAAAGGAATATTTCTATCGTTGTGGAAGGTGAACACAGGGTTATTGTTACTGTTTCTTAAATCCCAGACTTTAAGAGAGTCGGCAGCGGCAGTACCGACCAAGTTGACACCATCTATGGATCTCATTCTGTTGATAGAACCATTGTGTGCCTTAATGACTCTGCTTGGTGAGAAATCACGGGATGGGGTCTTATCGATTGGGTAAAGTTTGATGGAGCCATCACTAAAGGAAGCAACTAAGCCTTGGTTCTCTAATGGAGCAAGGTTTAACACCCAGTTATCACCATTGGCATGGAAGGCGATAGGAGTAGCAACTGGCATTGGGTTGAATATATTGCTTACTGGAGACAGATTCGTGGCAATGAATCTTTTGTTTTGAAGTTCATCTATTTCTATCTATACCGATCTGATTATTTAATTATTTTCCTGCCAGATCTTTATAAATTTTTACTTGCGTGTAATTACCGATTCTGAACCAGAACAAAATTGGTAGGGGCAGAGTGGAATCGATTGCTAGAACGCTGGCAGCAGCTCATGTATTTTTTATATCTATGTATCGATCAAGAATGCATCATAGCAGGCCACCCACCATCAATGTTACATCTTTATCAGTGATTCTAGAGATTCAAAGAACACTTCGAGGAGCGATGTACCTGATAGATAATTCATATGAAAACATTCAAAGCCTTTGGACCACACCTTAAGTTCATGCTCGTAGTTCTACACCTGTGGAGGCTCCGGCGGGACACCCAACGGATTTGACTGAAGTGGAGAAGTAGCTGCGCCTGGTATCGTTGACTTCCTAATACGGAAATCAGAGAGACTCCCGCGAAATCTTGGCATCGGGTTAGTTTCACACGGCCGGATTATGTAACGAAATCCAGCGCCTTCCAGCTTTCGGCGCGCCTTCTCATCCAGCTAGCTGTGTTTGTTTTGGTTCAATTTCGTTGGAAAAACAGCCTGGTCACCGAAATAAACAACTAGTCAATCAGCCACTAAAATTGTTAATACAACTGTTATTTATCATCATCACTCGCACTTCTTGTCATATCTATCTCCATTGCCCAAATCATTCCATATCTGTGAATTTCATCTTCTTCAATCGTCTCTGATTCCCCTTGCATCCTCCCATATCCAATCAAAACAAACCCCCTATTAATTGTTAGCTAACCATCTTTCAGCCCATTGTCTTTTATTGAATCACATACAAATCTGCTCAAGATGATGAAAGGTTTCAAGCAAAGGCTTTCCAGGAAGGGGTCTTCTTTAACCTCATCTGATAAAAACAACTCTGGTAATAGCAAAGATAAGAAAAGTTCTAAAGATAGCAGTGCTAGCGGCAGTTCAAAAGATCAAAAGAAAGATGAAAAGCCATCATCATCTTCTTCCCTGCTCAAAGGCTCCAAGTCATCATCCTCATCCAAACACTCTCCAATCGCTTCTCCAGTCTCTTCTGCCAACTCTGTTCACTCTGCTGGTAGTAGTTCTTCATCCACAAATCCAACCTCGGCCTCACAAAACTCCCCAAAGAATACACCATCTTCCAAAGTCCAACAACCACAATCTCAACCTGCTCAACAACAATCACAGCAGACCGTCCAATTTGCCCCGGTGATACCAACGCCAAGTACATCTGCACCTTCTATTGATATTACACCAGCTCCACACCAACAACAACCACAACAGCAACAACAACAACATCAACAAGCCCAATCTCAACAATTCTACGATAGCAGCAATCAACACCACTTTTCCAACGGTCAATCAGGCAATGACATGGAAGATGATGCTAACGTCACTATTCCAAGATCATCTCACTCTTTTGAAAGATTGCCGTTGGTCTCTCAAGATATCGATTTGATCAAATCGCCACAACGTCACTCGTCCTCCAGATTTGAACCTTCCTCTTACACGGAAATCATCAAATTACCATCTTTCTATGAAGTTCCACCTGACAAGAGAATTGAATTGTTCATTTTGAAGGTTGATCAATGTAACATCATGTTCGACTTTAACGACCCAAGTTTCGACATCAAAGGTAAGGAAATCAAACGTGTCACTTTACAAGAATTGATCGAATTTATTTCTACCAATAGAATCACTTACACTGATTTGATGTACAAACATGTTGTTGACATGTTCAAGAAGAACCTTTTCAGACCAATCCCACCACCAGTTAACCCAATCGGTGACATTTATGACCCAGATGAAGACGAACCAATCAACGAAATAAGTTGGCCACACATGCAAGTTGTCTACGAATTCTTCCTCAGATTCGTTGAAAGCAACGATTTCAACCACACCATTGCCAAGCAATACATTGACCAAGATTTTGTTTTGAAGTTATTAGAGTTGTTCGACTCTGAAGATCCAAGAGAACGTGATTGTTTGAAAACCACATTGCATAGAATTTACGGTAAATTCCTTTCTTTGAGATCTTTCATTAGAAGATCCATCAACAATGTCTTCTTGCAATTCGTTTATGAAACTGAAAGATTCAACGGTATCGCTGAATTATTGGAGATCTTAGGGTCCATCATCAACGGGTTCGCCTTACCTTTGAAGGAAGAGCACAAAGTCTTTCTCGTCCGTGTTTTATTACCATTGCATAAAGTTAGATCATTATCGTTATACCATCCACAGTTAGCTTACTGTGTTGTTCAATTCTTGGAGAAGGATCCATTGTTAACAGAAGAAGTCATCATGGGATTATTGAGATTTTGGCCTAAGATTAACTCCACCAAAGAAGTGATGTTCTTGAACGAAATTGAAGATATTTTTGAAGTCATTGAACCTATGGAATTTATTAAGATTGAAGTCCCATTATTTGTCCAATTATCCAAATGTATTTCATCTTCCCATTTCCAAGTCTCAGAAAAGGTCCTAACATACTTTAACAACGAATACTTCCTCAACCTTGTGACTGAAAATGCTGAAGTCATCCTACCGATCATCTTTTCATCCCTTTACGAAATCTCATCATTATACCAGAATCAAAACCTGGACCTACAACAACAGCAAGACTTCCAAAATATGAACTCAGCTACTGGTACCTGGAACAGAACAATACATACTTTGGCATATTCCGCTTTGAAGATCTTCATGGATTCCAACCCGATCTTATACGATCATTGTTCCTTGTTATACCAACAATCAGTGCAAGAGAAGTCTCAGAGAAATTTGGAAAAAATTGATAAGTGGAAGAAATTAGAGAATTATGCCAAGAGTTTGAAGAATGAAGATCAACCAATGATCCAGTGATTTGATTTGACTTTGTTGAAGATAAGAAAAGTGGTTATTGTTGTTTACTATATTTAATCTTAAGTTTTTTTTTGTTTATAGAAAAGAAAGGAAGCAAAAATAGATGACATGTCATTCACAATGTTAATCTGATCATGTATTTTTGGTTTAAATTTGAAGATCTTTAAAATCAAGCACATATATAGTCTGATCGCCATAGCCCTTATGCAAATAAATTTACCACAATTATATATGTCACATTTGTGGCATCATGGCTTTTAAATAGCCGTCCCTTTTTGTGTAACTGCTGTTTTTGTGCAGTCATGTATGTAGGATTTACTTCTTAGCGTTTTTGTAACAAATACCGACTGGATCTCTTTTGTGGAAATGAGATCATCCGCTTTCTTTTTTTCTTGTTAGTGTGATTTGTCTTTGTGTCACGAGTCAAACGTCAAGGAATGAGGTTTGCTGAAAGCAAAAGAATCACACCTGCCCAGCTCTCAATTTCAAGATTTCAATCCCTAAATCGATATTCTTGCTGATCGATTCTTCCCATCTATTGCTCAAATAGTCTAACATAGGCTTGACTTCCTGTTGTTTAATGGATCTGTATTCATTCAATTCGTTAATACGTTGTCTCTTGTTGCTGATTTCTTGTTCAATCAATTCATTAGAGTGCTTTAAATTGGCGTTGTTCAGTAACCACTGGTTTTTACCATATTTGAGTTGGAGTAAACTGGAGTTTTTCTTGAGGTAGGTGTAAACCAATGATGTCTTAAGAATGTCCTCATTCGCAAAGTCATTATAGCGACTGAGATCAATACCACCTAATGTGAAGTCATCGATACTATCTATGTTTTGGATGTCTTTAATCAACTGGATATCCAAAGGTGTAGATGTGATTGATGGATGGAGTTTGGATAGGTCTTGTTTGGATAATTCCTGCGCTATTAGTTCATCGATCTGAATCCTTTCAAAGTCTGTGATTTCATCATCAATGTAAGGTAAGGAGTCTAGTGGTTCGTAGTTCATTGTGAAATGATATTTTGCCAATTGAAGTACCTCTGTCAAACAAACAAATGGTTATCTCTAGCCAGTTTATTATTATTTTTCTGTAGATGTCAGATAATCAGTCTCAGATTTACCCGCGATCAAAGTGCTATTTGAGGGATTACGCGCGTAACTCTCAGCACTAACTAAAGGGCTCGAATTTTTTTCATCGAAATGCTGAAAAGTCAATGGCTTCAACATACAAAATCGAAACAATAGATCCTGTGATTCAATATTGTTTGACACCATTATTCACTCAAGAACCATGCTTCGCTTAACCAGAAGTTTCCATCAAAGTGCCAGAGTCTTGAACGAATCTTCTGTTCAAATCGCTAGAACCCAAATCGATGAATACCTACAATACTTCAAAACCAAAAGAGAATTAAGACCATTAGTCTACAGAAAGAAGAACTCATCTGAATTATTATCTAGGGATTTATTCAACGATGAAACCAAGTCCAGAATAGTACCATTAGATCCACCTCAATTACCAGCCAAATCCTCCTTATCCAAATTGATACAACACGCCGAAACTGTCGACGAATTATACAAGATCAGAGATGAATTATTAGCTTTATCCAAGAAACCAAAATTCACCACTAAGGAACACTTGAACGTCTACTTGGAAAAATCTGCCGAATTAAAGAAATTGCCACATGCTTTAACTTTCATCTACTCTCAACCAACATTGAGAGAATTGTTGAACCAAGATAACCTAAACTTGATCTTCACCTTCCTTTACTTAAACCCAAACAAGAACCTTGAACAAAAATTACAAAAATTGACCACCGCTTTCCAAAAGGTCAGATCTGAAGACTTAACCTCCAAATTATTGAAAAGTGCCATCTACTTACAATTCAAATCGGAAATTCCAGCTGAATTACTAAATGAAATCAAATCCGCCAAATTAGAATCCTTACCAAAACTAGACTTATCCAAAGGTCCAGGTTCCCTTGCCAAACAATTCACTGAAAACAGAACCTTATACTTGCAATTGAAACCAATCGCCTTGGAATTCTCTCAAACTGAATTGAAATCTTTTGAATCTGTCCAGCAAGTCATTAAATTCGTTGAAGACTTTGAATCTATTGGTGCCAAGTTGAGCAAACGTAACCAATTTGATGAATTGAAGGAAAAGACTGTTTTCAACACCAAGGAAGAAACCGCTGTTCAAGAAGAAGAAGGTGCTGCTGCTGCCACCGAGGAAGAAACTAAATAGATTTTATAAACTTCTTCAGGTCTTGTAAATAAATAAAACTAACGTTACCATATCATCTTTTTCCATAATTAAAGAAAAACACACACACACACAGAATCTTTTAATACTAAAGTCTATACACAAGCCTGGTTAATGACCACCATTCTTATATTCTCTCAAAATAACAGGAACAGAAGATGGAGGTAAAGCACCAACTTCGGTGATAATCTTTTGAATGTACTCAGGTGGAGTCAAATCGTACATGACGTTAACGATGTTCAAATATTGGTTGTCGTTCCAGTTGTTGATGTCGAAATCGTCATCCTTCTTAGCATCTTTATCTTCGTTATTTTGGTTCTTGTTGTTCTTGGCCTTCTGTGATTGTTCAGCTGGAGTTGGTTTGATTTCATGGGTCTTTTTGAAGTTCTTCAAACTGATGTTTTGCTTCTTGGTATCTTCGCTAATCAACAGATCGGCATCTGAAAGTTCGTTAGAGGTGACAGAGTCCAATTGAACACGATCAGAGAATTTTATACTTTCACAACAGACTAACACTGGAACATTCTTGTTCTTAGCCTTCATTGAGATCAAGGCAGAACCAACACGGGAGTAAAGGAAACCGTTACTTGTCATGGAGTGGGCTCCTAAGAAAACAAAATCGATGTTGTTTTGGAAAATTGTAGAGAGGGAGTTGATCAAGACGTATTTAACTCTCAATCCGTTGGCTGTGAGGACCTTTGCTAATTCCTTACCTTCGAATAAAGGATGGGAATCAACAATGATCACCTGGAAGTTCTTGTTTAGGACTAAATGGTTATGGAGGAAGATATCTTTCAAAACTTGTGAGTTACCAAAGGTTAAAACGTTGGACTTGTTGTTGATGTGGTATGAAGCATGCTCTATTATAACTTTACCAGCGTATTCAATCTTTTCCTTGATGAAATCTTCGATCTTGGAGATGATTTCTAATTTAGCATCTTGATCGTTCAAATCAATGGAGATGACAGAGATTTGCTGCTTTAACCATCTAATGGCGTTACCCATAGAGACGGATAACGGTCTAGACGTTTTCAAGTAGTCAATTTGTAAAGATAAATAGTTGGTTAAGTTTCTGGTCAAGGTGGTACCTTCTGGGGTTTGGTAATCGTTAATGACTTCGATGAAGGTCTCTAACATGGCTTTACAACGAGGAATGGAACCAACGATGGAGTATGAGGAGATCTTCAAAGTCAAAGAGATGACAGATGGGTGGATTTGGTTGATGGATTGTGATTGAGTTAATGAGAGTTCATTTCTGTGTTCTTTGGTTTCTAAATGACTGAATAATGAGTTCTTCTTTTCTGGTTTCTCGACTGTGACCTTGGTCTTTTCAGCGACTGGCTGGTTTTTCTTGTTCTTATTTTGTTCGATTTGCTGTGGGGTGATCTTGGAAACAATACCAGCGGATTCCTTTTGAGCTGCTCTCTTAGCCAACTTTTCTTTCTTCTTCAATTCCTTTAATTCTTTGTTGGATAACTTTGGAGTACCATCTGGGTTCTTCTCAGGTTCCTTATTTTGTTGCTCTTGTTGTTGTTGCTGCTGCTGCTTTTGCGGCTGCTTCTTGGTTTCCTTGGAAGTATCAGTGACTTCTGGTTTGGATTCAGGTTTGGTTTCAGACATCACAGCGGTTAATTGACGGTGTATTCACTGGTTTTCAAAGCAGATTAAGTAGATCTCTATAGGCTTTGCCTGTGTTGATGATTCAAATTTTTTTGGCCGCGTTGCGAGACAAAGAAAAGCGTTTGGGGAGGAAAAAAAATTCTGACTAAGCAGAAATTAGAACATATCCAAAGAAAAGCATTGCCACTACTTGTACTTCCTATCTTTCTCTACTTCTTAATTTTAGCAACTAACTAACTCTTACAAGTTAAAGCTACACCTGGTGGCTGGATATAATAACAACATTAGCTTATATTTTTTCAATATCGAAAATTAGCACAAATCATAGACGTCGTTTGAAATATATTATTATCGTATCCGTCAAGCCAGAGATTCTTTCTAAAGACAATCTTGAGTGTTACAGTTAGTAGCGGAGTCAACTATACAGGTGTCGTGTCTTTCACCATACGCTAGAAGAGTACCAGCACTGTTAGTACCGCCATGACTTTTTCCTGTACCATTTCTTGAAATGGATTCGGTGAATTGTTGATAGGTCTCTTCAGAGATATTCTCTTTGGAGAATTCAGGTTGGACAGTGACAGAGTGGATACCAAATCTATGTAAAATGGATCTGATTTGACTAGCAATTATGAGAAATCTTTCTGGGTTGGAATCAACTTCAATATGCAAAGAGGCGATGAAGATATCTTCTGTTAAATTCCAGATGTGGAAATCATGAACAGATCTGATACCAGGGACAGATAAAATCTCCAATTGGATCTGGTCTGCAGAGATATGGGATGGAGTTGCTTGGAGTAAGATCTTAGAAGCACGTTTACATAATGGTAAAGCAGAGGAGAAAATAATAGCAGTGATAACCAAGGAAATGGCAGGATCAGAGTAATACTTCCAGGAATAGTCGGTCTTCCAGATGAACAGGGCAGTCATCATGACACCAACGTTACCCAAAGCGTCACCTAAGACATGTAAAAAAACACCGTGCATGTTCATTGATCTGGCTTTCTGTTTGGCCTTTTGATCTTGAGCTTCCAGGTCATCGTCATGAGAATTGCCATGGTCATGACTGTGTTCATGTGAATGTTCGACATCAGCAGTGTGGTAGTCATTGGTTTCTTCATCGCAGTATTGATTACGATCGGAAGGAGTAGAGTTCAATAAAGCTGAGGTTTCGTTAACAACGGTTTGTGGTAATAACTGTCTAACAGAGACATCGTCATCATCACCGATATCACCATGAGCATGAGAATGACCTGAACCACCGTGGGAGTGGCCATGGTCATGGAATAAGAATAACCCAACAATATTGGAGACTAAACCAGCAGAACCAACAACCAAAATCAACTTAGGATTGGTGATAACAGTTGGTGAAATTAATCTCTGGATAGCTTCAATCAGAATCGAGAAACATAAAGCCAATAAGAAAACAGAGTTGACCAAAGCACCAAGAATCTCAGCACGTTTCCAACCATAAGTATATTTAGCATCAGCTTTCTGACTGCTGGCGACTCTAACAGCCCACAAAGCAACGATTAAGGAGATGATATCGTTAAGCATGTGGAAGGAGTCTGCAATCAATGCCAAGGAATGGACAGCATAGCCGATGATGGCTTCCAGCAGGAAGAAGAATGTGTCAATGACAAGAAGGATAATGATTCTTATCTCTTTACCTGTTAAAGCCATGATTTATTTATCTGAAGAGGGGGTTGAATGTAATTTAGGCCTGGGATGGAGGGCAATTGGTAGTAGTTGTTCAAGACGAATTTTTTTCGAAATTTATGGTATTAGTCGGAACTTGTTGCGTGGTGATATTTGAGAAAGTAAAGCCTTAGAAGAAGTCAAACGATTGTATTCGCTTCAAATTACCAAAGTACGAGCTGTTTAGTAACCCTTGTGGTAAAATTGTTTGGTTTTGGAGATAGTATTCGTCGACTTTCTAAAACCCGAGTGGTTATTGTTGTCTGGTTATATAAATAAATCCAACGGCGATAACTGTTATTTTTTTTGCAAGGAGAGGCAGCCATTTATTTACGAATTCTACGATTTTTGCGAAACGGCGCGAATTTGTCCGAAACGGGATAATTAAATTAATCGAGATCGGCCCGTTTTTTGTCAGTACTGTAGTAGTATGGTTGTTTATTTGTTTGTTCGTTGACTCTCTTCATTATTGTCCTTCATTCAAACAATATGATTGAATTGTAGATTCTAGGATTTTTATCTTTAGTTCAGCTCAGGCAGTTTTCTTGGAAAGAAAACGATACGCCGTTTGGCATCACCCGTCAAGTTCCCGCATGTCCTGAAAGATGAACGAATCATCGGCTAGGCCCGATTTCCACCAGAAGGAAATTATAGATTCACAAGCCCTCTCTGGCAAGATTGTCGTTAATGTTTTGCTACGAGTTATTGCTTTAGTGGGTTTAGTACAACAGAAGACATTAATAAAAAAAAAACTCTAAAATCCAATCAACTCAACTCAAATCAGATCATTCAAAAAAAAAAAAACCAATTAAATATGAATTACATCAAAGATCTACCAACAGTTTCAGTATAAGTCCCATTTGGATGAGGACCAAGAATAGATCTCCAATATCCTTGTCAGTCTCTATTACGTTCACGTTCATATCTACTTCTGTGTGTGTCCTTAATAGAGGGCTCCTCTTCGAATTCCTCATTGGCCCCTTTAGCAACGATGCTAACGAATAAATCTCTGTTTGGAAAGTTCATTGATGAGCCAACCAGAACAACATTAGAGCTTTCGACAGTTTCAGCTTTAAGAGAGACTACAATCAGCTCGCCATATTCAATGTAACGTTCAAAGTATTTGACTTGTGATCTGTCTGACTCTTGTAATTCCGAAAAGGCAACTTTACGACCATCTTTCAAACCAACATTAGCTATGATCTTTACATTCTCTGGATTGATCGATTTGCCATCGGGTCCAGTAAAGTTCTTAGCCATTGAAAAAGGCAAGACTTTCAAAAGATTATTCTTGACTGTGTGATCAACTTCATTGATGTACAGATTAAAATGGTATTTGGAAATTGTGTTTTTACTCAACAAATCACCAAACTTGAAGTCAGTGGAGTTGGAAGCGTAAAAGTATTCCTTGATACTTTCATTTTTACCAATAAATTCAACTCCCGAAGGAATTTCATGATCTTTGATATCTCTTAATGAACTAAGAGGAACTTTAGCCTTTTTGTAATAATCGGATGTGAAATGAAGAAAACTGTCCTTAAATTTTCTAAGGTGGCGGGATTGTAAATCAGATATAGCCATTCTAGCCTGGGCAACCGGACCTTCCAGAGCTAACTTTGGATCTTTGTAATCGTTGGCATCATCCTCGTCGCAGTTGTTTGAAATATCACCTTGATCGATACGGAGATCGTCATTTGAAAGGAGAGATGGTACAGGAGTGGTAGGTTCAAGAACTCTTGGAGTTGTTGAAAGAGTAGAATTAGTAGTAACTTCATCAAAGCAGGAAACTGTTGAATCCCTGATTACTACTAATTCTGGAATTGTCCAAGGGGAATTGGACATTGTGATGTTGTTACTATATGTGTTTCCTTGCGTTTCAGAAAATAATCATTGCTGGTGGAATGAATTGTAAAAATCGTCGAAACCATGGGAAAGCTTCACATTTTATTCACTCATCACTGAAAAGAAAGGCTCTTCTTCTGGAAAACTAAAACTAATTGGTCCAACTAGTGGTACTTTTGAGTAGCAAGGCAGTCTCATCTGAATGGGGAAGCAAATCTGTGATGTGCCAGTTTCTGCCTTTTCCGGCCCGACCCGCGGGCGCGCGCCGCACTGCGACTGAATTCAGTTCGCTTCTCGGAGGGAGCTTCCTCTCACTCAGATTCTGTTGTTTGTTTTCATTAAGATAAATCCCCGAATATAGTGAGGTCAGTCTACTATATCTAACTTTCTGGTATTTAACATGTGGTTTATTCTATGGGGTGGTAGTAGTTTCTTACAAATAAATCATTCATACGAAAACACAAAAAGAATGTATGAATGTTCTCAATACAATAAAAATATGCATTAGTGGTATCTAAACAACGACATCGATCTTGTCATCTTTAATCATATTCAATCTTTCCATAGTCGTCCACTTCTCTCTATCATACTGACCTATAACCTCAGATGGGAAAACACTGTTGCGTGATTGGTTGGACTCTGGTGTGGACTGAACAGCGTTATCTTCTTCGTTGGACTCGTTAGCTAAGATTGTAGAATCATGGCCATACTCGTGGCCAGTGTTTTGCTTTCTTGGCGTCATTTCGTTGATCTTGCTCATGGATGGATGCTTGGAGTGCATGGATTTCCTGTGTTTGGATGGTGATCTTTGTAATTCGTGAACGTAGGAAAAATCTGGGATATCTTCGTCATTATCGTTTTCAGGACTGTCATCAAAAACGATACTTGACAATGACAAGTTCTTGATGCTTAGCTTTCTTGTTGCAGATCTGTTGACGGTACGTCTCTTTGGTGAGCCTGGAGCTGAAATCGAAGTGGATCTGCCAAAGGTGAACGAGCTCATCGAATTTTGTTGGCTGTGTGACTTGAGGAAACTGATCGATTTCTTTGGCGAATGAGATTTGGTTTTAGCAACTGGACTGCCAACATTATCTAACTGAATTGTAGACTGGGTGGTATCCATAGCTGATTGGAAGAACTCATGAGGCTCGGAAATTGAGTTTCTTGCACTGGCCAAGTATCTCATTGCTTGTTCTTGCGAATTCAAGGATTTATCACCATCACTTTCGCTTTCATAGACCAAATCATCTTTAGGTAATTCGGCTGATTTTTCTGAAGTTGTTGGTGAATTTGATTGGAGCTGTTGGGTTTCGGTGGGGGAACTTTGGAATGGAGCAGGGTTTCGCGTCCAATCACCCTTGGATAACTTTCTAATAGTGGAGTAGTCAATAGTTGGTGGGTGCTGGAAAGCAGAGATAGATTGAGCTCTTGGAATATCAGGCATAATACGGCTATCGTAACTGTCCATGTTGGAATGAGAATAAGGTAAGCCCAATTTACCATGTGAAGAAGTTGGTCCAATGACAGATTGAGATCTTGGAAGATTCAAAGGTGGGACTCTGAAATCCAAAGGGCCAATTACTGGAGCAGGAGAAGAAGTCTTATGTGTTGTTGGTTGTGGTTTAAGATGTGGCGGTAATAATGCTGAGGGGATTCTATTAATAGCTGCCCTTTCGATGTTGACATTTCTATCAGTTTTCTTCTTCATAAACTTATCCAAAGTTGGCGTACCAAAGGATGTATCATATGACTTTCTATTCTGATTGCCAGAGTTGGTTCTAGTCATATGGGCAATCTCTAATGATGACGTGGATTGGGAAATTATTGGTAATTTCTGGAAAGACATGTCTTGATATGTTGAAGAATTCAATGACAAAGAAGTGATCGGACCGATTGAAGTGATGCTTGGTTTGATGTTCAAATCTAGGGGTTGTTTCTGGAGTGATATGTTGTGATTATCAATTAAAGTGGCACTTGATGGTTTCATAGTGACGAACTGATCATATAGCTGAGCGGTATATGTCAAAGAGTCTTGTTTGTTGTCATGTGTCACTGAAGTGATGGATTCAACATCATCTCTAGTGGAGTAATCAACACCCATGAATTGGAAATCAAAACATAAGGCAAACCCCTTAAACAGAAGTGAGGCAACGTAAAATTGAAGGAAAATCTCCGTATAGATACTGTTCATAATCTCGGCATTGAAGTTGCTGAATATGAGGATATGGATCAGTCTCAAACCAGACCCCAAAGATGCAAATGTTGATAATAATGAAATACCTGACTTGATTGTAAGGTTGAAGAAGTAAAACGGAATCGAAAGAACATCTATGAGTTCCACCACGACAAGAGCAATCAGAGATTCTTTCATTGGTGAATGTATCTGATTGTGATGGTATGTCAGCAGGCCAAACACAGCCGTTGTTATGGATATGGCTATGGAGAGGAAAAACAACAGGCATGACAGGAGATGGTCCCGTAGTGTGATCATATTGAGATATGCTGTTGTGAATGAATGGATGATTGTAGTATTTAATGCCAGTTTTGTTGTTTTTTTTTTGATTTGATTTGCTGCACTAATAAGGAAACTTGGATGGAAACTTTGGAATTCTTCGATATGACGACTATTTTTGCCTTCAGAAGTGCTACGATTTATGGTTTGATCTCAAAACCGGATAATGCTAAAATGCTAATGAGTAAGATGGAATGAATAGAGCTGGTGAAATTTTCTTGATTCAAGCAATTCAAAGATTTGTTATGATTGTCAATCAACTAAAATTTGATGGATGTTTGTTTTTTTTCTATCTGCACTTTCATGCAATATTTGTTTACTTCTTACCTAATCGGTGATCCTTGTGGTGTTGCCATGGCAACACCTAGAGATCATCTCCCGACACGCTAACCCGGGTAATCGTTGACGCGAAAATTTCTTGAATATCTCGTGATTTTCCCCATAAACCTGTCATCTTGATGCTTGTGCAATGCTTTTATGTGATATTAGGGGGGTCTTAATTTATTCTAGGATAGTTCCCTAGAGAAGAGAGATCGGAAGGTGAATAAGATTACTAGTAGCTATAAAATCAACGGTGTTCACCAAGAACATTTTCAACAGTTATGCCAACGTTTTTCCAGAATAAATTTCTATTCTTTGGATCCCACCCATATTCAAAAGCTTTAAGGGACCGGGTTAAATCGTTGGATGCAAACAAACTGGAGTACCCTGGACCGGTACCTAACAAGTCGTTGACTTCTTCCCTTGATAGGTCTTTGATTTCTGATGGGTTAATTATTCCTTTCTCTCGCAAGATCTCAGAAACTTCGAAAGCCACATCTTTCCAGCTGTGTTCACCTGTAGCAGCAAAGTAGTAGCCTTTCTCACCTGTATCAATTGAGTCTTTATTGTTGAGTAAAGCTTTTCTAATAAGTTCAAGAATAAATCACCCAAGCAGTTTACGTTAACGTGAGACCAGTTCCAGTCACCGCCTTCAACTTGGAAAGCCTGCTTCAGCTTCAAAGACCCTCTAATTAAATCTGGAATCTGAACAGAGATTATATGATATTACCATAGCCATGGAAAGACACCAAACACAGTGGCAGGAGATATCAAAACAGTACGGATAAACTCGGGGTTGAAGTTTCGAGTAGATAGAAAACAAACGATCAATCTCAATACGTGGGGGGGGGGGCTTGTAGGTTGGTTGGTTAGTTCATCAATGTCCTTGATATCTGACCATTCACGTTTGTTCTTGGATTCGTAGGTGGAAATAATTTTGGAGGCACGCGAGATATGGAATAGAAAGGTCAACGATTTCTTCTTGGATAAAACATCATGTAGCATTGATGTAGCATGATACTTGGAAGATGGTCGTTTCTGGCGGCATCAAAGATAGCATCAGCATTGTTGAAATCTTTTCTTAGGATATCAGTTGAGTCTAAATCCCCAATGATTGTGGAGACCTTGTTGTTCGTCTTTTCCAGAATCAACCAGTGGTTTGGGAGCTCGTTCAGTAATTTGCAAAGGAGTTCACCACCGACATATCCAGTGCCACCAGTGATGAACACTTTCAGAAAGGTTTTTTCTTCGATATGGGCCATTGTAGGTGAACTTGTCGATGTGTTTGGCTGTCTATTGATTTAAACGATAACGATGAGACTGACGGTGGGAATGTAATAGCTTTGTGGGGTGTCTAATATCTATAGTCCACTTTCATTTGTAAGACATAACGCAAATGATGTCAAGGAACGTGAGAAGTCTAGTTCATGTTGGGAGGGCCGAATGATTGATATTTTACGTCCTACAAAGAGCTATCGTCGAACTGAGAGAATATACATCATACATAAGCTTAGGTTTCCCATCTGTCCCAAATACGCTATTCGGTCAGACACAAATTATATGCCATGCAACCCCGGAGTTTTCAAGCAATGAAGTACCGGCGAAAAACTAACCGCCAAGTTTCCCGTTATTAGAACTGTAAGACAAACGGCCCCATCGTAGGAGGGGAAGTAGATTCTGAAAAATAGCCCCTTCGTGATTTGACAAGGTTTCCTGGAGTTATTGTTGATCATTGTTTCATGCTTCGTCTTTGAAGTTATGTGGAAACACTCATGGGGATAATCTCCATAAGTAGCTAGGGAAATCAACTGCTTAATATATAATATCAAAGCTAGATCTACTTTGTTGACGGTGAATGATCTGACATAACAATTAAAGCGGGGCAAAATCTTAGACGAGAGGCTTGACGTTTACATAGGCTATTCGGAGAAGTAGTAGCCGCCAATCCATTCAGCCAGGGGGGTCGCAGTCCTTGTTCATGGGAAAAGGGTACCAAATAAATCCCAGCTAGCTATTTTTAAACTGATGACGGAAAATAAAAGGCATTCATGCACAAATGATTTTATTGAGTTAAGTTCAGCGCCGCTTGCCCCGGATTAGTATTCCTCTTTTAGAGTGCTAGCCGTTCCTGTGACTTTTGTGGAGAAGCTTAGTCCCAATGTTTTATCTATTTGTATGATTCTGCTTTTTTTGCACGACTCAACCTTCTATCCGGGAAATCTTTCGTTATAGCCGTTCACCACGAGCCTGCTCCATATGCGGCTGATATTAAATATCCGCCTGGGCTTACGCTCAAAGTGAATAGAGGTCCGTTGTCCGCCTGGCGACGGAACTGTTGGACTCGGCGCTAGGCGGGGCAAAAATAACTGAAACTCCGATGCTCTGGGAAAACGAGTTTTCACACTTCCGCTCGCGCCCCTAACATTCAACTATAAACAGCAAAATCAGCCGAAAAAAGAAAAAAGTGCCAAAACGTCAGACGTTGAAAGCTTAAAGCAAAACAAAGTTTAGAAGTGTGCTAAACCTTAGATCTCGTTATCGCCACCCACTTG
The DNA here is from genome assembly GCA_030462955.1 of Waltiozyma solani. Classification (NCBI taxonomy): domain Eukaryota; kingdom Fungi; phylum Ascomycota; class Saccharomycetes; order Phaffomycetales; family Wickerhamomycetaceae; genus Waltiozyma; species Waltiozyma solani. The sequence goes on from JAKVQS010000001.1 coordinate 144,708, forward strand.
TTGAAACGGTTAGGGAATGTTGCATGTATTTACTTTTATTGACTAGCAAAAACAAAAACAAAAAAGAGAAAGAAAAATCTATACAAAGAAGAATGATCTTTCCACCACTCAGTTGGCGGAGCCTTTTGAACAGGCGGCCCGTTTGGCATTTTGGCCGCTGGACGAAACCAAGGAACTCCGGGGCTTGTGGGCTTGAGTTTCAACCACGGGAAAAAAACAATGCCAAGAGGCGGGCAAAACTTACAATTAATAATAGGATATATAGGCTATATGGGAAGCGCATCGGCGATTTGAATCATTCTTGGGGGGAGGTGATTAAGGAAATATGGAGAAAGGTTGGGGTAATTTCATCAGAATAGATTCTGGTGAGTTTTGAGCAATCTGGTGCTCCTCCAGCTTAGGAAAGTTGTACAAAAGAGACACAAATAGGCGCTAAGCTCCGGAAGGCTTTAATATTTCAAGAACTATGACTATGACTTTCCAGGTAACAATCTGGCATCGAGCGAAGGGAAAACTGGTTGGAGCAGGGCCAAAGAAAGGGCAGTGGGAAATATTTTCTCCACTTTTGCAAATGAATAGCACCTATTTTGTGCGTCAGCCTGCATAAGAAAGGCGCTGGGAAAATCAAATCTCGGACTTTTGCAAAAATATGCATGAAGCTGGGAAAGTGTAAAAAACAGCCACTGATGATAGAAAAGTCCGATTCTCGTTCTTGGATTTGCGAAAATGTATAAATAAAGCTGGATTTCTCCACAATCCAGATCTGATTCTACTTCATTTCGTTACTAACAATCAATACAATACAACCCTTATTTTTTTAACAAATCACTCCAAAATGGCTGAAGGTAGCAAACCAGATGTCTTCCACTCCGACGATATCCAATCCGAATTCTTAGACCAACCAGGTAAACCAGTCGGTAAGTTCGACATCACTTTCATCCATCCATCCATCCTCTTCTTCCTCTTTTAATATGACTTGGTACTTTATTTATTCTGATTTTGGCATCGAAAGCAAGGCTTCACTCTGCTGAACCGTTGCTGGCTGATGTTTGGAAGGGAGAAACTTCAGTTGATGGGTACCGATCGGTGAGCTGTTTTTTTATGTCAATCTGCCGAGGCACGGACCGGAAACTGGTGAGTAAACCCAGAAATCCTATGGGACATCAGGATATGATAACTAATGCCTTTTAATGCTAAATAAATTTCAAGCCATAGAAAGCACAGAAGGCAGATGGATAGGATAGGATAGGATAGGATAGTTTCTTAACTGATGAACAAATACTAACATTAATGTCACCAGCTCCTACCTCTGGTTTAGAGAGAGCCGCCACCAACGGTGAATACATCCACCACAGCAAACCAAAGATGTACAACTTCGTCCAAAGGTTCAGATACGCTTTCAGAGAATATCTAGCCGAATTTATCGGTACTTTGATCTTGATTATGTTCGGTGATGGTGTCGTTGCCCAATTAAAGGTTTCCTCAGGTGGTGCCGCCAATTACACTACTATCGCTATGTGTTGGGCCTCTGCTGTTTTCTTAGGTTACCAAGCTTCCGCTGGTATCTCTGGTGCCCATTTGAACCCTGCTGTTACACTCTCTGCGGCCGTTTTCAGAAGATTCCCAATGAGAAAAGTCCCAGGTTACATTTTCTCCCAAGTCTTTGGTGGTTTCATTGGTTCTTTGATTGTCTATGGTACCTACAAGGAATCCATCAACCACTTTGACGGCGGTGTCAGACAAGTTGTTGGTGAATTTGGTACCGGTGGTATCTTCTGTACCTTCCCTCAAGAATTCCTTTCTACTAAAGGTCAAGTCGCCTCTGAACTCGTTGCTACTGCCTTGTTACAATTCGGTATTTTCTCCATGACCGATCCATACAACGCTTCTTTGGGTCCATCCTTCCCATACGGTTTATGGATTTTAATCTTCGCCATCGGTTCTGCCTTTGGTTTCCAAACTGCTTATGCCCTAAACATGGCCAGAGATTTCGGTCCAAGATTAGCCGCCGCTGCTGTTGGTTACCCAAGAGAAATGTTCACTTACGGTCACCACTACTTCTGGGTCCCAATAGTTATTCCATTTATTGGTGCCTTGTTAGGTGCTTTCATCTATGACTTCTTCGTTTATCAAGGTGAAGACTCTCCATTGAACCAACCAGATTTCGGTTTTGGTGAAAGAATCGCAAAGATCAAGGCTTTCCAATTGTCCGACTTGAAACCAGACTTCGACATTGAAAGACACGAAGCTGAAAGAGCGGCTCAACAAGTTTAAGTTTAAGTTTTAGATTAAATTTCAACTCAATCTACTTTTTCATGATCAAAAACTCCTTGCATATAACTCTTTTTTTCTGGTTATTCAATCTATTCCAGGCTTTTTAAAAATCAGAAATCATCAACGCTGAATGGATTGATTGATTCATCTACGTCGTTGATTTCGCCATCTTAACGATTGTTTATTTTGTATAATACACTGTTCAATTTTAATGCTCCCAATAATTAGACTGTTACAACGAATGGCATTGTTAGTAGGTCCATTATCGACAGAAAAAACATGACCGACAATGGTCATGCAGGAAAGATAGTACTCCACCATCCATTTAGTTTACAAATTATCCGTAATCTCCATTCGAAGCCATTCATCATCTTATCGCCGGTGTCCGTTTTTTATGCGTTTACCCAATTACTCTGATTCATGCTAAAAGAAAACACTCCGGACAAAAAAATCGGCCAAGATGTAACAAACTGAACAAAATTCTCGGTGTCCTAGACTTCACGTGGAAAGGGCGATTTCAAGAAAGATGGATGAGCTCATAACGCGAGAGGGGGCCTATCTAAAAGTACATCCTTTCATGCAGATGTAGTAGCAGCGGCTGAACTTCTTGCCATAGAGACAGCCAGTCGAAAGGAACGTGATCTGGCTGGAAAAACTTCAACACTTTCATTCTTACTACAGGACATAAAGATCACAAGGTTCTTTGTATTAATTTCTTGATAATTTACAGTTTACAGCGGCTAAACAAGAAAGGGATTCTTGCTCGCTGGAAGACATACGATGCTTGTTTTGTATCTGACTGCCAAGCCAATCAAGAATTCGGTGATTTATTTGTAAATCAATCAGTTGATCTCTGGTCTTTCGCGAGCGATGGTCATGTGATTCTTTTGTGTCATGTGACCAGATAAATCTGCAAGTCACACGGTGTGGGCGCGTTGCGTTGCCCTAACAAATTTCCCTGCTCCTGGCCCTTCGCGATTTTCTCTCGCTCTCTTTGGTTCAAATATTTTTTTTTTGGCAGAAATAAAATTAATTGTTCACCTCCACACAGAACATTCCCAGGGATTAAGACTGAGTTGGTTTGTTAGTTAGTTAGTTGTATTGGACAAACAAACTAGGAGAAAAAGTATGTTTTAAGCACGATTAACCCTTGGGAAATAGGGAGTACCATATTCATCACATCACTTCAAATGAGATATTTTTTTCTGATGATTTCAAAATCGATTAGTCTTACAGAACATTAAATGTTGACAAATATGAACCGCTACTCTGATACAAAATTAACCAAACATTGAATGGTTGTGATTGATTATGGGGTTCGCCTTTCCAATAGATTTTATTGGATTACGTTTACTAACAATCTTTATTCAGATCTTTTCTTTTCTTTGGATAACTCCTATTATTCTTTATAGAGATAATAATTATCACTGCCAAAAACTTTTTCCAACACTTTGTAGCTTTTTCTAAAAAAAAAATAGACAAAAACTCCCGTAATAGGAAATTTACTGCTCATTCGTAATTCTTCGGTAATTTTCAAGATTACTTTGGTAAGTTTCGCAAATTAATTCGCAGTAACCGAGCGCCAAAAATCCTCTACAGAAAACGGAAAAATGAACCGACGCTTGTGGACGGTTGTCCCGATCGGGAAATAATCGCAGCAACACATGTGAAAATTGACCGCGTCATTTCCTGATTCGGCAAATAGCCACTGCAAGTTTCTTGTCAAAAGTTCCGCGCCGAATGCCTGCATTACATTCGGCGCGCGATGATGTGAAATTATGAAATGCGCCCCGCCAGCAACAATCGAGTGTTTGATAAGTGGACAGGTGTGTGTGTGTGTGTGTGTGTGTGTGTGTGTGTGTCTTTGGCAGTGCTCAACAGCTAACGAATAAGCAAAGCAGTGGAAACTTTTTAAAAGGTCAATCAATGGCTTCAGTATTGAATTCTCCATGTGTGAAAGATAAAATTGCACCTGTGTGTGTGTGTTTTTCGGTTTTCTTGCGATTAGTTAATTAAATAAGAAGAGCAGCAGCGTACCTACCTACCTAGCAGAAGCGCCACTTCATTTACATGCGTGTAATGTAAATTGATTGCCAGGCCCACTGCCCCAATCGGGTAATTCGCCTGACCTTTTGCCAATTGCTCTGGCGAGTGAACATTCTCGGCGTGCCTGTCTGTATTTAATCCCTCCAATTTCACTTTTCCAACCCACAACCAACCACTTACTTGCAAACCTCAATTGTTGCTAACCACCTATATAGTTCATTTATCACAACAACCTCCAACAATCGCTATGCACAGAACTTACTCCTTAAGAAGCTCCAGAGCTCCAACCGCCTCTCAATTACAATCCCCACCACCTCCACCTTCCTCCACCCGTTCCGGTCGTTTCTTCGGTAAGGGTGGTTTAGTCTCCTCCTTGAGAAGACAAACCGCTGGTCAATTCGGCCCAGAATTATCCAGAAAGCTTTCCCAATTAGTCAAGATTGAAAAGAACGTTTTAAGAGGTATCGAAGTTGTCGCCAACGAAAGAAGAGAAGTTGCCAAGCAATTATCCATCTGGGGTGAAGACAACGACGACGATGTCTCTGATATCACCGACAAGTTGGGTGTTTTAATCTACGAAATCGGTGAATTAGAAGACCAATTCATTGACAGATATGACCAATACAGATTGACCATCAAGTCCATCCGTGACATTGAAGGTTCCGTCCAGCCATCCAGAGAAAGAAAGGAACGTATCACCGACAAGATTGCTTACTTGAAATACAAGGACCCACAATCCCCAAAGATTGTTATCTTGGAACAAGAATTAGTCCGTGCTGAAGCTGAATCATTGGTTGCCGAAGCCCAGTTATCCAACATCACCAGAGAAAAATTAAAGATCGCCTTCAACTACCAATTCGACTCCTTGAGAGAACACTCTGAAAAGTTGGCTTTGATTGCCGGTTACGGTAAGGCTCTTTTGGAATTATTAGATGACTCTCCAGTCACCCCAGGTGAAACCAGACCAGCTTACGACGGTTACGAAGCCTCCAAGCAAATCATCATTGATGCTGAAAACGCCCTTGCTTCTTGGACTTTGGACCAAGCTGTTGTCAAGCCAACCTTATCCATCAGAAGAACTGACGAATTATACGATGACGAAGAAGAAATTGAAGAAGAAGATGCCGAACATGCTGAACAACAATGGGCTGGTGAACACCAACCTGCTTCCATTGCTGCTTAAGCTTCTTGAGCACTTTTCATCATTGTCATTTTTTCCATTACTGTATGCTGCTTTTAGTTCATTTGGCTAATTAGCCCCTCTTTCCACACCTTATATTTATTTCTTGGCTATTGTTCTTTCTTTGCTTTTTTATCGACCGTGTTATATTATTATTGCTTTATTGTTTTGTCCTTTGTTATTCTCTTTTGAAAAGTGCAATTTTGGTTTTTTGGTGTCGTTTATATATTATGTATTCTACTAGTATAGTAGCTACAAAAAAAAAGAATTAAATGCTAGTCTTTCTACAAGTTTTCCCTATAATAATACAATTCGATTATACCTGCCTGCCCACCTAATCAATTATTTCAATCTAACTCCTTCAGACTAAGACCATCCTTCTTAGCCTCTAGTATAAACTCAAGAAGCAACACATTTTCGTCCCATGAAAGCTCCTTGCTAGCATACTTGAACAATTCATCCTCTTCTTCATACTCCACTTTCTGCAGCACCAACCCCTGTTTATAAAACAAGTCAAAGTGATGGAATAGCATACGTAGTACCTTATAAAGCTCGACATTATCAAATCGGTTGAAAAGAAGCAGTTGGTTGAATTCTTCGTTGACTTTGTAAATGAAAGGCATGAGGAAGCCTCTTAAAGAGTCTAGCACGTTAATGAAGCTGGATAGTTTTTGAGATTGGATGTGGATGTATCTTTGAAGCTCATCTGATGTAATTTGAATGTCTTCTGGTTCTGGGGTTGAGAACTTGGATAATGGTTGGGAGGTTAATGCCTTGTCGGCATCGCCTTCATAGGCTTCTTCGTGACTGGTGAGCCTTGTTAGTTGTCTTGCTTTTGTTATGGGGGTTTTTTTTTGCTCTGTTTCTGTTTATTGATAACTTACGATCTCTTCTTGCAAACCATGATGTTTATCTGATGTATTGAATATTGATTGATGAGTTGAGTTTTATTGTCGGTGATCAAAGTTGATGCGGGTGACGGAGGTGATGGTGGTGTTTCTTTGAATTTTTTGGCGGCGGCTGAAAACCGCTTGATGGGGTGGATGGAACACAGGCTCTTAGCTCCCATGCTTCATTCCATATATAATAAGGCTACTTCTTGACTTATAATATTTGCCTGGTAGCGTGTTCATGCTCTGTGAAACTTCTAATACCGCCTACAGCACATAGCTTATAAGGAATTCGACCTGCTTCCTCTTTTGATCGGACAAAGGGGTTTTGGTAGCGACGCCAACTGTGGGGAACTCTTCACTCACTAACTTTTAAAGCGGTGGTCTTTGCTAAGGGGTACTAATTCTGCTCTATTCTCTAAAATCGATAATTCTTGCTCATCTTTGAGGGATGCTTGGCTCTACCACTGATTTTGGGAACAAAAGACTGGATTTCAAGTTCAACTGTTAGTTATGCAGTGAATTGTGCTAGTAGCGTAGATATTTTAAACACTCAGCGAATATATATAATCTAGGCTTGAATGGCCTCCAAAGGCTCATGGAAATTTCCTTCTGAGATATTTGTGAACTGTCTATATCCCTTCAAGTGGCTACAGAGGCAAGTTTATCAAACCTAGGTAGGACCCAAAAGTAATGAGGTTTCATCAGCTTTTAAGGACCGGATCAAAGATTCTCCGTGATTACATAACACAAAACTCCACCACTGTGGCTGGGCCTAACAGCTACTGCGCCTCGTTCGGATATCAAGCTTAGCCAAGACCTCGCTGGAAAGTGTTAATGGATCTCCCGCATTGATCCATAGTGTAGAAGAAGAAGTTGTGAACTAATACTGGATGATGGACAGGATGTATTTTATTGTGAGCTGCTTTGTATATTTGGTAGGTTAGGTGTAAACTCAGGGTCTTTTGGTTGGCGGGGGGCTTGCTCATTTCGAAGGGTCGCTGCGCATATCATGCATTCCATCTGCCAAAAGAAGAAATTTCATAACAAACACGAAGACCGCACACACACATTGCTCGCCTGCCAGCAGCAGCAGCAGCAGAACCATGGGTTCCTCTTCTTTGCTACGTACTCATTTGAAATTCATAGTCGTTAATTGGAAGTTACGGATTCCAGCCCAGCATTCTACAGCCATGGGCGCTTCCCACAAGGTAAATAAATCTATCCATAATCTCGCGCGCTTGTTGAAATTTTATCTCTGATTTTCGAATCTTGCAGCTTTATTATAAAACCCTGAAAGTATCGCCAACGTTTCACTGTAAACGTAAACACACACTCAACTCACACTCACAAATTCACAATATATAACCATTGTGATACAACATTAAATTACCGTCAACGTATAATGAGTGGCAACGTTAGAACCCCACTGCTACCATCCAGGGCATCCAGTACCCCAATTCATCTTAAATGTCTCCGTGACACCAAGTTGGTTCTTCTCTCATCCCCAGTGAATTACCTTATTTTCTTTGTCCCATTAGGTATCCTTTCAGAGGCCTTTGGTTTTTCCTCTCAGGCTATTTTCTGGTTGAATTTCCTAGCTATCATCCCATTGGCTTCTATGTTGGCCTTCGCCACTGAAGAATTAGCTGAACATGTCGGTGAGACTTTAGGTGGGTTGCTTAATGCCACTTTTGGTAACGCCGTTGAGTTAATCGTTTCCATTATCGCCTTGAAGGATGGCCAAGTCGTTATCGTCCAAGCTTCTATGTTAGGTTCCATCTTATCCAACTTGTTATTAGTGTTGGGTTGCTGCTTCATCGCCGGTGGGTATAACAGAGTCCAGCAACGTTTCAACCAGACTGTCGCTCAAACTATGTCTTCGTTGATGTGCCTTGCTACTGCCGGGTTGTTAATCCCTGCTGCTTTCCATGCCTCTTTGCCTGAAAATTTGAAAGACCAATACGATGATGAGATATTGGCTTTAAGTCGTGGTGCCAGTGTTGTTTTATTGGGTGTTTATGTTTTGTTTTTGGTTTTCCAATTACGCACTCATAAGCATTTGTTTGAAGGGATCATTGAAGATACTGTTGCTTCTAGACGCAGCTCCATGGAGCAAGCAGATGATGAAGAAGAAGAAGAGATCTTACATGGTGATAATTTATCGGCCAGATCTGCTTTGATTTGGTTGACTTTAGTCACTGTGGTCGTTTCCAAATGTGCTGATTTGTTGGTTGGTTCCATTGATGAAATTGTCACCACTTCCGGCCTCTCCAAGACCTTTATTGGTTTAGTCATCATTCCTATTGTTGGTAACGCTTCTGAGCATGCCACCGCCATCATCGTGGCAATGAAGAATAAAATGGACCTCGCTATTGGTGTTGCTGTTGGTTCTTCCTTGCAAATTGCCCTATTCGTCACACCGTTCATGGTTCTCGTCGGTTGGGCTATTGACGTTCCTATGACTTTGTTCTTCAGTACTTTTGAAACTGCTGTCCTATTTGTTAGTATGTTAATTACTAATTACTTGATCCTGGATGGGGAAAGCAACTGGTTGGAAGGTGCTATGCTACTTGCTACTTATCTCATTATCGCTTTAAGTTTCTTCTATTTGCCTGACTCCGCTGCGTCTATTTAAATAAATACTTAAGCTCTGCTCTACACTTTCATTAATCTAAAGGATTGGCTTTATTATCGTCGAATGAACGAATCGCATAAAATATTTTGTAGCCATCAATCATATCGTTAAACAGCATTCTTGAAATCTTGAAGGGACCAGCGGTACAATTTTGTAGTGTAACAATAATGAATGATGAGCCTGAAAGACTGGTAAAAAAATAGTTTGAGCCAAAGTACAGCTCGGAATTTCAAATCAAACAAAACTTTTTTATCTCTATTTGTATACAGTAGTAATGTCTATCTCAAATAAATTCCAATCATTGATAGTATCAAGCGATAAAGGACCCCATCTTATTAGAAGAATCACTCTGAGTAATAGACTCATCTTGTCCTTCGTTTTTGATTTCACCACTATCACCAACGATAACTCTCTTCTCAGTAACATAGGATCTATATGGAGCCTTATCAGGTCTCTCTAGACCCTTCGTTTGATACCAATATGGTAAGCACGAATCAACGCTGCCCCAATTGAAATCATTACTCTGTTGACAAATACAATGAAGGTCCTTTCTCTCTTGGATGTCCAAAGGACACTGTGTATGTGGGATGTGATAATAGCCAGTATTATCAAAATAGTAGGTCTCATTCTTATTCAGCAGGTACGAGACAGCTAAGGTGTGAATCGGAGCATCACCCCAACGTTCGTAGAAGAAACCACCAGTGGAGTCAAGGTATTCGAAGTAATCATTGTATTCTTTCGACCTGAGGAAATCAATATCCCCGATTTCAAAATTAGACCAGTAATGACATAAGTTATATGACTGTCCGTTGTCTTCGGAGATAAACTCAATGTGGTTGTCTTGAGCGATATAATCAGGATGTAAATCACGAAAGAATGTCTTCGTGGCCTCAAACAAACCTTCGATTGTCGCTGAGAGCTCATGCAATGCCATAGTCCAGCCATACTTCAGCTTATTATCCTCCATATGTTTGAAGTAGTCATAAGCCAAATCACAGTTAAATTGGACATCAGGCTCAACACGCCAGTAGTATTTGATCCCGTCAAATACAGGCATTTTGTAGAAAAAGCCAGAGTTGAAACGACACATGTGACGATAGGATTCCGACCCACCGTAAATGATACCTTGCTTCGTCATCCTATCTCTCGTTTCTTCAGCTTTATATTGATCAACGAAGTCAGGGTAGGACCAGTATTCCTTCGGTATGGTAACAAAGGTGCATTTCCCACTCACGAGGTTCTCCACTTCTCTTTTGAAAGCCTCAGTGAACGGTACATCGTTGGCAAAGATCCAGTTATAATGATACCGTTTGTTAAACCGTGTCTCGACGTGCGTAATGGACTCAAGCATCGAAAATAGCTCTTGGTTTCTAACCAACGAGAAGAATGTACCATTAGCCCGTTGATAATCGGACGGCTCGGGTGCCAACTCGTCGAAATGAGATTCTGGCTCCAATGGAATCTGAGGATGACTTTCTAGTTCAGAGCCAGGATCGACAAACGCGGCATCCCATGAGGTGTAATTCTCAGGAGTGTAGTTTCTCTCAGGGTACAAAGCTTGCAAAGTTCTAAGTTTGGCCTGTTGCTGGACATATTCGAGCATGAGCTTATGATGGCCCGAACGATAGCTGAGGACGGCTGACATGAGTATGACGGATAGAACTGCCGTTGTGAGCACTAGCAATTTGTTTCTAGCCATTTTCTTAGATTCCGGGAACTGATTTGAGTGCTTCTTGGGATTAAAGTCCCGTTGATTGTCAGTCGAAGATGGCAGTAAAATCAGATGTAATTTGCTCAGCGAGGGTCAACTTGTTGACGAATGAACAATAAATAAACTGCCAATTCTAATCGGGTTTTTGATCTCAACGCAACTCGGCGAGATTCGCGGCTGATATTCTACGCCTGAGCTTTCCAAAATAAACAAAGGAACCATCAAGCGGAATTCCTTTGGTTGTTATATCCACTCTGATGCCTCAAGATTCGTTTGATAAACACTTAAATGATCCTTCTCTAGTCAGCCACGGTTATTTAATGAGATCGGCTTCCCATGGAATTAAATTCCAATGTGCCTGAATGATGAACAAGCTTTCGGGGCAAACTTGCCGTTGAGAACACCGAGATGAGAACTTTTGAAACCTTTACCATCATTCACCTCTGATCACCATACAATAAAAGGATGTGATGTGATATATAACAGCTCGTTATGCCCCTGGACAACACCGTCACAGACAAGGATTTGATGCTGTCTATCGTTTTGAGCTTTTAATAGCTAGCGACGATGAGATTCAGCACTAGGATTAACAGACCAATATACAAAACCCTATCCTTGTTGTCCCTTGCAACGTTGACCACTTCTACTTTCCACAATGACAAGCAAATCACCGTGTACTGGGGTCAAGCCTCTGAAGGTGGAACCCAGAAACCAATATCATATTACTGTCAATCTGAATCCGTTGATGTGATAGTGTTAGCCTTCGTTTCAGAATTTGGTGAGAAATACGCCAGTGTCAAAGAATACGAGCGTCTTGATGATGACGACAAATACAAAACCCGCCATGGTGACGGCGATGCTGCTGATGAAGATGGTGCCTTTATCTTGAACTTATCAAGTTACTGTGCCTTCTCTAACATCGCTAACACTTACAAATGTCCTTCTTTGGTGGATGATATCAAAACTTGTCAGAAATTAGGCAAGAAGGTATTATTATCCCTTGGTGGTGAACATGTCCCTAACTCTAAACAAACTTATGGTTTTAGCGATGAAGATGAAGGCACCAAATTCGCTGCAGTTTTGTGGGACTTGTTCGCTGAAAGTGACTTGAATTCCCAAAGGAGACCATTCGGAGATGCTGTTGTTGATGGGTTTGATGTTGATACTGAGAACGAAGATCAAATTGGGTACTTATCCATGATTCACGAACTCAGTGAAATTGCTAAAGACAAGGGTTCCAAGAAGTATTACTTCACATCAGCCCCACAGTGTATGTTCCCAGACAAGAGCAATTCTCAATTAATTGATAACTTTGAATTAGATTACATCTTTGTGCAGTTCTACAACAACGACTGTCAGTTAAACAAAGGTGACGTCTTCAACTTCCAAGAATGGCACGATCATTTAGAAAAGCTTGGTCATGACAAAACTAAATTATTCGTTGGTTTGCCGTCAAGCGCATCTGCTGCCGTTATGGGGTTCATTCAAGACGAAACTGAAGTCACTGCTAAGATTCAAGAGATCGAAAACGATAAAGATTTATCCAAACATTTTGGTGGGTTAATGTTCTGGGATGCCTCTAAGGGTTTTCATCCATCAGACAGAGACTCCATGGAGAAGAGTTACATCTACAACGTCTGGTCTAAACTTACGAGTGGTGAAGATCAAGAAGTCATCTCGTCACCCAATAATAACTCATCATCAACTACCAATAGCTCCTCTGGCTTAGAAAGTTCAGGTGCTAACTCTCATGACTCCAGTGGTAACGGTGGTAGACCTTCTCCTTACTTTAACTCTTCTGGTAGAGTTAACTCCAAGAATCCAGGCGCTGTTGTTTCAGGTATGAGCCAATACCAATGGACTGCTTTGATTACATTTGCTTTATTCCTTGCTGGTATTATCTGAAAGGAGGTGAAGGGTTGAAGATAGATTTACACGATATAAAGCATTATTAATTCGTTCGACTTCAGAACTTTGGGGTTTGGACTTATTGGATTTATGAGTGCTCTTTGGGCATGTCAGATGATGTGTTGGATTATCCTTGAAGCTGTGTAAAATCTGTATCAGCTAATGTATGGCAACCAAAGGAGGAAAGTGTTCAATTTATTGAAATATATACAGTATCGACTAACGTATCAGTTGGTCAAGCCCGCAATAAAGTTATCTTATACTATTGAGTTACTCGTAACTAAAAATCTATCCGATCCCAGTCAGGCGATTAATTTTAAATCATTGAGAGTAAAGATACTCTTGATTTAAAAGTCAATTGAAGGATTAAATTTTACAAAATTACAAGTACTATTTTTGACTTAAAAAGATCATTTGAAAAAGTTTTTTAACTAAAATTTCCCAAGAAAATCATTTTGCAAGATATAACTTCATAAATTACACCATTGTAAAATTTGAGTTCACATTAGTAGATAAGGATTTTCATTTAAGTGCTTTACAGTGTTTTATTGAACTTCTAAATTTTCTGGCGCTCCGGACGCAGAATATACTTTCAAGTAAACGATTAGCATTTCAAAGCAACTTCATGAGATATCAATCTATTCTCTAGTCTGTACAAAAGTGGCTGAAAAAGCCACAGTTAAACAATGACTCAATACATGATTCTACAGGAATCCAGGAATCCGTATAGTAGTACTAACTTATTGACAAATAATGAGAAATAGTTTGAATGTATACAATTATTTGAATATAAAGTAAACCCATGCCCAGCTAGATATTCTTTCTAAAACCAAAAAAAAAACCCAATTAAAAACTAATCAAAGAATTATAAAATCATAAATGTAACTTATCCTTTAGACCGCTGAACCGTCTCTTCAGAGAACTCCCATGTTTCCTCTCAGGACTCCAATCAGAGTTATGTGATTTCAAAGACAAAGTCGACTTGATGCCCTTAATGACTTTAACACCCTTAATGCTGAGATTGGAGTTATGATGATGATGATGATGCAAAGTCATCGAGCGCTCGACGGTGTGGATAGCCGCTTTCACGTTCGTTAGCACTTTAGTGAAGTTCGCGTGATTGTGGTGGGAAGGAAGAAGAGATTTGATGTGGGTGGATGATGGATGGGTTGAGGGTGGATGGCGGGTTGATGGGATAGAATTGATAGTAGTGTTGGATGGTTTTTTAGTAATTGATTGACTCTTAGATGGAGATTTGTTATGGGATAACAACGGTGATTGTTGAGTTTTGACTTTTTTCTGATAGTTGGTGGTGTCTTTTCCAAGAGCATTCTCTGGCATTGTTCCGAATGTCGTGAGTGTTGAGATGGGAATGGACAGTGGCGAACATGGTGTAGTCACTGGTGTTAATTGATGAAAAGGCTCTTCCTGTGAATGCTGATCAATTTCTTCGTGAGAAGATTCAAGAGATTCTTCAGAGTCTTGTTCAATCCGTTCGGTGGTTTCTTGGGATGACTCAAAGAGACCGTCAATATTTGCTTCTTCTTCAACTTCTTCTTCTCGTCCTAACGTTTCTTCATCAGTAGTGGTTTGTGATTGAACATGAACAATAAAGCTTTCTTCAGCAATATCCAACTTGGTCTCTTCTTGGAGATTTTCGATTTGCTGTTCTTCAGACTGAGCTTCCTTTTCAGATTCATGTTCGGCTTCTTCGTCATCTTGATGAATTTCTCCGATAGATGCACCTAAGATGTTTTCAATTTGTGATTCAACCTCAAGATGTTCCTTGGTTTCTTGTTTAATCTCTTGTTCAATGACTGATTCATCCTTAGTGTCTTCTTCGATTAATCTTTCAGCTTCAGCTTCAAAGTCTTCTCGAAACTGTTGAAGCGATTGTGATGCGGCATCTTCCTTTGTAATTTCATCAATTTGATGCTCTTCATCTAGATCATCTTGAGTTTCAGCCTCGGTTTCCTCTTTTGATTGTAATTGTAATTGTAATTGTAACTGTTCTTGAGCCACTTCCTGTCCTTTTTCTTCTTCAGGCCCTTCCGTGACCTTTTCTTGAACTTGAACACCTTCACCTGGACCTTCAGCTTCTTCTTGCATTTGCTCCTTAGCCTCACCATCACCACAAACCTTCTCAACAACACCAGAATAATAAGCCAACTGTTCAGGCCCCATAGAGAACATAGGCATAGTTGAAGGCCTCAAATCGGTAAAGAGAGAAGTGATAGAAGGACGATGATGTTCACCCAGCCATTCGATCCCAAATCTGCACTCCTTTGGACAGAAGTGAGACGAAGAATTCGTCGATGAGAAGATTGAGGACATAGAATCACCGAGTTCCAGTTCTCCAAGAAGGTATAAGTCATCGTCTAAATCATCTTCAAGTGTTGTTAGGGTTGAAGTGGTATTGTTGGACTTGTTCAGGTGATCACAAGAGGACAGTCTATATGAGGAAAGCGATAACGGTATGTTTGATTCATCATGAAGATAAGAGGTAGCTTGAGGCGCGTTAATGTCAACATCAGCAGCACTCATTGTGAAGAGATTTGGATAGGTTTAATTAATAATTAATACGTAACGGCGTTTGACCCCAGGAATACAATCAAGCTTGCAAAAGCCCGAGTTTATATTCATTTCCAGCATCAAGTCAACCCAAGCATGATAAATTGCAAAGAACATGCAGAAGAACAGGCAATCATCATATCAGCCACCTATGTGATTGCTGGTGAACCGGCTCTCCCCGTATTTTGTAGCGTGTTCGAGAAGAAACGTACGACTGGTAACACCATTCTCGCTCGGCAGCGCCGGCGTGAAGGGTTTCAAGCAACAGCTGCCCCACAATTAGGCACGCAAGCTTCAAAATCACAGCTCGTATTGAATTGGGTTGTCTTGTCTTGTCCTAAATTAGAAATTAAGCTTGTCCTGTATTTATTAAAATCTCTATAAATGTGTTCTCTAATCCTCCAAATACACCAATACCATCAATATGTAAAAACACAATATGCATAAAAATGCTAATATTGTTGACCGATGTCCTGATAAAACCACCATCATCATAATAACTAATGTACAATTTATTTGTGGAAGATGGTAATGACACCATAGAAGAAGATACTTGATAAGACTGGGATAGTGAAGTTATCATCCCAGTTGAATAAATCAATACCTTCACTTAAAGCAGCGACAAACCCAGCTAATAAACTCATGGTGTGTAAATTCAAATAACTAGTCTCTGGAGTCCAGAAAATATCACCCGGTCTGTTGACAGAATTGTATTGTGGGATGAAATAGCCATAGAATATGTAACTGGAAATAATACCGACAGCAAAAGCAGCAATGGAACCGGCAAGGGACTTATTTCTGGCAATCTTTGGAGTTAAGTAACCATAAGCTCTACCGAATGTAGAAGCAGCAGTGTCTGACCAACTTAATAATAACACTGCAAGAACGGCGATGTCTTTGCTGAAGAAAGTGAACGCAAAATCTAAACCTAAGATGTACCATAACACACCATTGTAACCTTGGACTTCTTTTTGTCTCATAAGGAACCCCAACACTTGACAGTATAGGTAATTGAACCTTCTAGAGTTTAATCTTAATAAATCAAAACAAAGTATGAAGATGAATGAGACATGGAATGGGATAGGGAATGATTCTTTCTGGACACCTTGAGTGTATAAAAATAAAGTGACGAAACCGATGGAACTATGGAAGACTTTTCTTGGGATCTCATGCTTGCGGATATAATCACCAAAAATATGATGGGCGGTGAGGTAATCATTGCCTAAAGCCGGGGAGTTGGGACGTTGCTCCAAGGAACCAACAAAATCATTAACGAGAGCTGATTCAATGGTTGGGGTGGATTCTAAAGATGATTCACTGGATAACAAAGATTCTTTACTATCACTGATTTCTGGATATGGTGAGTCAGATGTTGCACTAGTAGCTGGTGTATCATTAATAAGCTCATATTCCTTTTCTAAGTCTTCTTCAGATTGTGACGCTAGAATCTCCAGTTGTTCATTTTCATTTGCCTTCGCTAGTTTAGTGGCATCTTCAGCAGCGCGTTTTTGGGCCCTGGTTCTTCTTATGACATTATTTTCGGCCGGTATGCCAGTAGTGGTGGCCATTATATGTGAATTGATGAGTGGTAGAGTTGTGTTTATGTGTTGGTGTTGCTTGATTAGCTGTCTCAAGGTAGTTGTTTACCTGGCGCCTCTCGATGTTCTGCAGTGATTTCTGAATTTGGTTCTGATTCTGATCTCGAATTTGCCAGGAGTCGATTTCGCGACAAGCAACGCGAGTAGTGACAGTTGGCGCAAAAAAGTGTGCCAAAAGTTCCCCTTTGTTTGTCCCGAATTACCCTTTAGGGAGCTCATCGCGAAAATGTCATCAAATTTGAATCAGTTTGTCCGAAAACAGTAATTAGGTGATGATTTCGCGAATATATTACCTGAACGGGGTATTTGGCGAAATTCTGCAAGTTTTTCTGGTAAAAAATTTTAAAAGTCAAAAAAAATTTCAAGCGTAGAAAAACATAGAGAGAAAGACATAGTGAAGAGCCACTTAGATAGGTCGTCGTTGCTGTATTGTCCATCCCCAATCACAAACCCCCTTTCCAAACCTCGCATAATACACCATGGCTTACGTCTTAACTGAAACCGCTGCTGGTTACGCTTTATTAAAAGCCTCAGACAAGAAAATCTACAAATCATCTACTTTGATAACCGACTTGAACTCTTCTGAAAAAGTCTTAAACCAATTCAAAATCTCTGCATTCTCTAAATTCAACTCTGCCGCTAACGCTCTTCAAGAAATCAACTCCGTCATTGATGGTAAAGTCTCTCCACAATTAGAAAAGTTATTGAACGATGTCAAAGCTGAAAAGAAGACCACTTTAGTCGTTTCTGAAACCAAATTAGCTAACGCTATCAACAAGTTAGGCTTCAACTTCAACGTTGTTTCCGATGCCGTCACTTTAGATTTATACAGAGCTGTCAGAGAACACTTACCAGAATTATTACCAGGTTTATCTGACTCCGATTTATCCAAGATGTCCTTAGGTTTAGCCCACTCCTTCGGTCGTAACAAATTAAAATTCTCCGCCGACAAGGTCGATACCATGATTATCCAAGCCATTGCCTTGTTAGATGACTTAGACAAAGAATTAAACACTTACGCCATGAGATGTAAGGAATGGTACGGGTGGCATTTCCCTGAATTAGCAAAGATCATCACCGACTCCGTCGCCTTTGCTAGAATCATCTTAACCATGGGTGTCAGATCCAACGCTCACGACACCGACTTATCTGAAATCTTACCAGAAGAAGCTGAAGAAAGAGTCAAAACCGCTGCTGAAGTTTCCATGGGTACTGAAATCACCGAAATCGATTTAATCAACATCAAAGCCTTAGCTGAACAAATTGTCGAATTCGCCGCCTACAGAGAAAAATTAGCCAACTACTTATCCTCCAGAATGAAAGCCATTGCTCCAAATTTAACTGCTTTAGTTGGTGAATTAGTTGGTGCCAGATTAATCGCCCATTCCGGTTCTTTGATCTCCTTAGCCAAAGCCCCAGCTTCCACCATCCAAATCTTAGGTGCCGAAAAGGCCTTATTCAGAGCCTTGAAGACCAAGCACGACACTCCAAAATACGGTTTATTATACCACGCCTCTTTAGTTGGTCAAGCCTCTGGTAGAAACAAGGGTAAGATCGCTAGAGTCTTAGCTGCCAAGGCCGCTGTTGCCTTACGTTACGATGCCTTAGCTGAAGACAGAGACGACTCCGGTGAAATCGGTTTAAATGTCAGAGCTAAAGTTGAATCTCGTTTATCTGCTTTAGAAGGTAGAGACTTAAGAACCACCTCTAAGGTTACCCGTGAAGCCAAGAAGGTTGAAATCACCGAAGCTAGAGCTTACAACGCTGATGCTGACACTGTCGTCGCTGATGCCACTCCAGCTGCTGACTCTGACGATGAAGACGAAGAAGAAAAGGTTGAAAAGAAGGAAAAGAAGGACAAGAAAGAAAAGAAGGACAAGAAGAGAAAGAGAGACGAAGACCAAGAAGAAGAATCTTCTAAGAAGGAAAAGAAATCTAAGAAGGAAAAGAAGGAAAAGAAAGATAAAAAGGAAAAGAAGGAAAAGAAGGAAAAGAAGAACAAAGATTAATCCATTAAACACAGAAGTAGATTGTTAAAAGGTTTTTTGTTTTTTCTCATGTTTTATTAATTCCATTCACGCACTTTAGTTTAATGTCTTGTCTTGTTTCTTATTATTATACACTAGGTCCCCATTTTTTTTTAGATCATTTTTATACCACTTTGTGAAGTAGTTACCATTTTTATATATATTGCATTTTGACTTTTTGAATTGGAATTCTTTCTGTAGCATTTGTGTGATATAAATGGGTGTCGGTGACCTTTTGTAGCCCATATATTGGCACTAGATTGTGTGCCCACTAGTTTAGTGAATACAGAGTCGTTCATATTTTAAAGGCAGACAGACATGTATGACGCACTAAGTGTTGCCTATCCTAATTATACTGGGAGTGCTGGAGCCAATAATTTATTGTTTTTTACAAAACTCAGAATGATGCCTACACTGAAATCGGAAGATACTGAAACAGCCAACAGCAACAACAACGACAGCTGTAAAGAATTGAAGACTTGTACTGGTACCATGCATGTATGTAGCCCACATTTTTCATAATTATTTTTCGAAATCACTACAAATCAATCCCGTTTTCAATTTTTATTACGATTTTACCATTAAAATATACAAAGTATTTGACGAATAATAAAAACAAAATCACATATAGAAATACCAATTCTCCGTTATCATTTATTCAAATAAAATATAAAGCTTTGATGATTGAGAGTTTAGTAGAAGGTGGTTGGACGTTTTGGAGCGAAAACCTTTTCGGATTTTTGGATTCTGTGTGGTAATGGGAATTTCAAGTCCTTGGATAAGAATTGCTTAACGTATTGACGCTTAACATCTTCGGTCTTTTCTAATTCAACAACCTTTAAGATGTGGATAGATCTAAATCTGGCTCTGTGTCTGGCAGCTAAATCTTGGTACATAGTTTCAACGGCACCAACTCTGGTAACATCTCTGAATTCTTTGTATAAGTTGTGAGTACCAGATCTGGAGTCGTAACGGATCCAGATACCGAAGTTCTTAACCTTGGTTGGGTGGACTTCAGCGATTTGGTTAACGGAAACAATTTCACCAGAAGCTCTCTTGACCTTGTGTAATTTTTGCAAGAAGTACCAGTAACGAGACTTGGCAATGACTTCGTTAGAAGCAAAGATTCTCATACGGTATAATTTTGGTTCAGGAACTGATTCAGTTGGTAAACGACGACCAATAACTTGGTATTCTTTAAAGTTAGCCACTATTAAAAAATTTGTTAGTATTCTAATGACCAGAGATAGAGCTTGAGGTAGGTACTATTTGGAATTCAATACAGTATAGTAATCTGGTATGGGAGACTGAAGGATATAGTTTTACTTGTAGTTCTGGGATGGATAAGTGAAGGAGGTAATTGGGTTGTGGGAGTTGATGCTTTGTTATAACATTACGAATAAAGCTTGTTCCAATATTAATTTCTAATTCATCATAGTCTATGGTACTGTAGTGATTTGATCATTTCTCAAAGGGTGAAGTGAGCGGATATACTATTGGATTTGATCATGGATTCTGCTTGGATAAAAATTTGAATGCAGAATGGTTTTAAAAGGATAACGATTTATGGAATAAGAATGTGGATATGGTTGTTGAATAGGTGATTACTGGTATGTCTCTTTCTTCATAGTACTATCATCATCATCATGCGAACATACTTTTTGATATGATTGATCCTAAATGTGACAATATCTTAAAGCTATGTATAGCGTATGGTGTTAAAGGTTTGAGTTTTTCAGTTATTGAAATTGTTTTGTCAGAGTGTTCGCTCTACCAAACCGCCTACAGCGCAAACCCGCGAGGCAGAAAAAGAGTTGCGTGGCCAGGAGCAAATGCGGCCGCGAATGTGATGTTTGGGTGTAGTGAATTGAAAACCAACCGCTGGATTATTCGCGAAACTTTTGTGTGATCGATTGACTTTTGCGTGGATTTTGTTTGTCGTTTGTTTGTCCTCTCCTTGGTAAGCGCAACAGTCACCGAAGGAAGTAAAGCCCTACTGAACTCACGTGATGTTTGAAAGCCCTAGCAAGTTGACACATTTTGTTTCTGTCCGCGTACGGAAGGAACAAGCGTAGGAGGAGCCTGGAGGTACAGTACACACCGATGCTGCATATGTCCCGAGATAAGACATGCTCGTGATCTCCAGGTTTACAACAGTACTTACCACAAGCAATACATATGTTAGAGAAAAGGTAAAATTTTATTGATTCAAAAGTAAAGGTAAAAGAACATAAATATAATCTTTAAAGAAACCACAGTCTAGTGGGTTATCCCGATAAAGGAGGTATGTGAGTTCATTGACCAACTGCGTTTACAATGATCTATGTTGATATGTACTAAAACAAGTCCATTAAATGGACCTGACAAGTGAAAATAAATGGCGTATGGATCACTGTCTTCTAAAGTGTATAAAACCTTAGGCTGTTTGTTCAACAGTTGGATCAGTGGAAGGATCAGCAACGGCAGCAGTTTCTCCAGTGACTGGTGTTGAATTCTTACCAAAGACACGATTGTAACCAGCTCCAAAAGTGTTATCCCAAATTTCAGAAGTTAATTCATTCTTAGATTGGTAAACAGCTTGAAGAGAGGAAGCCACTGATTTCTTTTCGTCCTTGGCAAGGTTCTGTTGGAAAACATCAACAACATGAGAGCCATAGTTGTATGGAGCCCAAACAACATCAGAAACGGCCTTGGTGGTAGCTGGGATGACTCTCTTAACCAAGTTTAATTCCAATTGAAACTTTCTGTCCAATTCAGAGTTGAAGTCGCTGGAGACTGATTCACCATCTGGAAAGTACTTTTCGGTGAATGATTCAATAGCAGTGTTGTATGGCTTAACAAGTGGATCAATAGCACCTCTAATCAATGGCTTACCATTGGTATTGTAGATTTTTTTGTTAAAGTATTCACGGGAGTCTTGGGCCAACTTTACAGATGGAGAAACGATGTTGACATCGACAGCTTCGTTGACATAGTTGGTAGCGTCTCTGAGTGCAGCATTTGCTTTAACACATGGCTCTTGAACAACTTTACCGACAGTTTCAAGGTCAGTGGTTTGTAAACAAAGAGCAACGGAATCAACAGTGTTTAAGGTAGCGTTCCCAGCGTTGTCAAGAGTCTTGATGACTGGGGTCAATAAGGGTTGAGAGCAAATGAACTCAGTAACTGGTTGAGAAGAAGCAACGACGTTCTTGACACCTGGGAGTTCTTCAATCAAATCAACAGTGGTTTTAACAATGGGGTATTTGTATAAGTGAGCGGTTGTTTCGCAGTTGGTGGCTTCAACTGTAGCTTCTGGGGCAGTTTCAATTGGTTGTTCAGTGGTTTGTTGAGCCTCTTGAACAGACTCAGTGGCTGCTGCTGGTTCAGCAACAGATTGAACAACAGATTTTGCAGCAGATTTGGAACTGATGATGGGCATTGTGTTTTTGATAGCCAAAGAAGAAGAATAAGCAGATGACGATAATCCAGAAAACAAAATGGTGGAGAGAAAGAAAAGTCTGCAGTGTGATGAAGGAAGGATGAGGGAAAGTTGGAAATATTTTTATATGTTGAATACATTTATCTTTTTGTAACTTTGACACAAAGCTCCAACGCCTTGAACCTTAGTGGTGTT
Source organism: Waltiozyma solani (assembly GCA_030462955.1). Classification (NCBI taxonomy): domain Eukaryota; kingdom Fungi; phylum Ascomycota; class Saccharomycetes; order Phaffomycetales; family Wickerhamomycetaceae; genus Waltiozyma; species Waltiozyma solani. The sequence continues at coordinate 167,167 of JAKVQS010000001.1, forward strand.
TTCTTAGGTGTGACACAAAGCGACAAAAATGGAGACGCAAGGAACTTCGACAGTGAGAGTAATCACATAAGTTGCATCGCCAAATCAATAATAGGGCACATTCAATATCCCTAATCCTCACATCACGGCTGGCTGAGTGTTCTAAGCATTTGATCAACCTTGGTTTAAAGCGTTTGGTATTCTTTGAGATGAGATCTCTCCTTATAGATTGAATGTTTTGGTTGTTGGCTTGTTTACATTTCATTGGTCGTGTTGGTACCAATTTCTGTCATTTATTGCAGTGCAGACTTGAAAGGAAACAGGTTGCGTGCCCTTTGCAAGAACCTGTTACTTTTGTTAGGCCGGGTGGAAAACACGCAAAATTCCTGAAAAGAAATGGCTTGTTGACCTAGCTAGCTAGACCTTGTACTGTCGTTAACAGAGCTTGAATACTCACCACACCATACTCACCTTCATAGAAGCATAGATATACAACTTCCTATCAAGTGCTACTAGCTACCATATAAAGATTATAAAAGCTGGCTATAAGAAAGTCACTTCATCATCAACAGCAACAACCATTCACTATCAGCACCACTCGCCATATCTCATTCACTTCGTAGTTGAATAGGAAGAAGCCCGTGATATAACCCGGAAGCTTTCTAATACTCAAATCAGTCTATAACGGGTATCCAACAATCATTTTTGCAGATCCTACTTGCCATCCGACCCCTTGTTAATATTCGTTTCTAATAATCACACACTATATCAACAAGAAGTGGTGAAGATTCATTCAGAAAGTTGAACTCCTACCAGAAAAGAGATACACCATGGCAACAAATAACGACGAAGGTGTCCTTTCTATGAAAATAGACCCTGTCATCGCATCAGTTACAACGGCAATCACCAAGCCTACCATAATAGCTTCGAATTCAGACATACTGGCAGATCTAGACTCCGAAGAAGAGGATGACCTTCTAGATTATGGCGATGAAGACGAAGACTCCACTACTACCCCTGATTCAGATACAGAAACTAGCTTAGAGGAAGTCTTGGAATCGGGTGAAGGCAATGTGATGATCGAGTCATTTAGATACAAGAATCTATTGATATCCAGTGACCCCTTAGCCGATGAAAGCTCTATCATTAGAGTTCTAGAGGAGGATGGTGATTCAGATGATTTTTCATTGTTCAGAACTGTCAATGATTTATACGAAGAAGATGATCTTGATGATGAAGACGAAGAGGGCGAAGGAGACCAAAGTGATGATGAAGATTATACCGAGGACGAAGATGAAAGTGAAAACGAAGCCCAGGATAATGCAGAAAATTCTAACAAACGTAAGCTAGAAGTAGTTGATTCTGAAGATGACACCCTAGAGGACACAGATGATGAGCACGAGAATAAGAAACCAAAAATGATGGACAAGGTTCAAGAACTGACAGAGTACTACAAATCCAACAGCAAAATCCCAATTCCAATCAGAAGAAGCAAGAAGTCACAACATATCACTTGCAACCCAGTTTTACCCTCAGTTGAACTTCCGCTCATATCTGCTATCAAGTCATATGAAGCACCAATACTAAACTTATTCATCGACTCCTCTACCGGTGCTCTTTCTGAGGCCACTAGATTTGCCACTGAGATCAATGCCTTTAACGGCGTTGGTGTTCCTCTTCCTAAATCAGTCAATGAAGTTGTTACTATTCCTGTCAACAACAAAAGAAGGGCCAACAAACAGAAGAAGATAGCTTTCGTCAAAGGCATGACTTTCAATCACACAGAGAAGAAGCAACAAAGAACGAGCCTAGGGTTCTACACTCCAGAGGAATTAAGAAAGTATTTGGAATCTCAGAATTGTGAAGAGGCTGAAGAACCAAAGAAGGAGGGAAGAGAACAGGAGTCACCAAAGGCCAAGGTTACCAAGAAGTTAAGATGGGCCTCTCAATTGGAATGGTAAATTGGTTCAATGGGTTCATGGCATAGACGTAGTTTGAGGTTATTTGTTTTTTGGTTTTTTGTTATATATGTTAGTTGGTTTTGGTTTCACCAGGGATATTTCAGGAAATAGTTAGGTAAATTGTATTATTATTATTATTATTATTATTATTATTATTATTATTATTATTATGAAGAGTTGTAGAAGAAAATCCAGAGCCTTTCTTGAGTGGCTAAATTCCACAACCAGTATCTTCAAACGCCGACCTTATATCAATCAAGCCTGTTATGGGATTCAATGATGATTAAAAAGTGATCACTACTGATGATGATTTCTATAATCTACAATGGGCCTGACCAGGTTTAAATCATTACAAAATTGGAACTGTATTTTCTTAAAATATGAATTGAAATGCAAACGTGGATACAATCTCAATTGGCCTATTTATAGTCACCTGGAACTGGGTACTGAGAAGCCCATTTTTCGACTCTACCACCTAACTCCTTGACCTTTTCACTTTCAGCAGCTAATCTCTTGAAGTCAGCCAATAAAGATCTGGCATCTTCACCTTGAGCTTGGGACTTGAGTTCTAAAGCAATATTAACAGCTTCTTCGATGTATTCAACAACTTGGTCGAATTCAGCCTCTTCGAAACCTCTGGTGGTCATGGCAGGGGTACCGACTCTTAAACCAGATGGGAATAAGGCGGATTTGTCACCTGGAATGGTGTTTTTGTTAGCAGCAATGTTGACCTTTTCTAAAACAGATTCTAAACGAGCGCCATCGATGCCCTTAGATTTCAAGTCGATTAAGATTAAGTGGGTGTCGGTACCGTTGGAAACTAAGTTGTAACCCTTAGCTTTCAAAGAGTCAGCGAAGTGGGAAGCGTTCTTGACGACTTGTTGTTGGTAAGATTTGTATTCTGGAGTTTGGGTTTGCTTTAAGGCAACGGATAAAGCAGAGATGGTATGGTTGTGTGGACCACCTTGGTGGGCTGGGAAAACGGAGAAGTTGATCTTCTTTTCCAAGTCGTAGAAGATTTGTTTACCCTTCTTGGTGGTTTTACGTAAGCCCTTTCTGAAAAAGATCATGGCACCTCTTGGACCTCTTAAGGATTTGTGGGTAGTGGTGGTAACGATATCAGAGTATGGGAATGGGGATTCAGTGACACCAGCAGAGACCAAACCGGAGATGTGGGCCATGTCGGATAAAACATAAGCACCAACCTTATCAGCAATAGCTCTGATACGAGCGTAATCGATGACACGGGAGTAAGCAGAAGCACCAGCAACGATAACCTTTGGTCTGAATAATTCGGCAGTCTTTTCCAAAGCATCGTAATCGATTAAACCGGTGGATTCGTTCAATCTGTATGGGACTGTTTGGAAGTACTTAGAAACGTAGGAAATCTTCATGTTTGGAGTTTGGTAACCGTGGGACAAGTGACCACCGTGTGGTAAATCTAAACCCATGATTCTGTCGCCTACATCTAAAATAGCAGAGTAGGCGTATAAGTTAGCTGGAGCACCTGATAAGGGTTGGACATTGACACCCCATAATTCTGGGTCCAAGTTGAAAGCTTCTAAGGCACGCTTTTGACAAAGTGATTCAGCTTGGTCAATGAATTCGTTACCACCGTAGTAACGTTCACCTGGGTAACCTTCAGAGTATTTGTTTTGCATTTCGGAACCTAATAAGTCCATGACGGCCTTGGATGTGAAGTTTTCAGATGGAATTAAAGTGATGGAGGACTTTTGACGTCTTTGTTCACGAGCTAAGATGGCAGCCATTTCTGGGTCAATTTCAGAAACAGGCTTGGACATCAATTCTTGGGATTTAGTGGAGATGGCATAGGTTCTCTGAATTAAGAGTTGTTAGCGAATAGATCATTTGTATGGTTTTTTTGGCAGTTCCAAAGCTGCCAAGGAGCCTCATCCACTCAAGGAGGTGTTGAAACTTACTCTTAAAGAAAAGGCACATCTTTGGGCGATGGCAAATGAGCGTAATTGGGTTCTCAACATGGCAGCTACTGTGGTACACAAAGGTTTTATCGGCACTGATGTTCTGAATGCGTCCAGCAATGGTGATTCACGAATCTTTTTATAAGCTGTGTTGGAATTTCTCACCACAACCTGTCGCGGAACTTGGCGTTGTGGATTCTCCGTTTTCCGAGTCAACTTCCTTCCCGAGTCACCAAGTGAGAATACAGAGTCAACTTCTTTGTGAGTTTCTCGAGTCACAGCAGCAGTAGAACACGCTTCATAGTAAAGAGCTACAAAGAATCACCGATTCGTTATCAATACATCAACATTGGTATTGTTGTCCTCTATATAATGCAAAGTCTAAATTGATGCTATAATGCTGGTATGTTGTGAATCCAGGATAGTGGCTGTGCATGAAAAGATTCAGGACATTTCTGATAAGTGCTGGAATTCACACGACTTTTCGTTACATTTACCATTGGTTAATTCCATGGGGCAGAGTTGGTCATTTTTACTTTGTTCATCTGCATTGTGTTGTAAAGTGTTGTTAGTGGATGTTTGTTTGCAGAGGCCATATGATACATATGGCTTGAATTCGGAGGTTTGGGCCTAAAGTGAGGTGTTAGTATTTTCAGTTAATTCAATGCGGAAGAGAACAAACAGATTCAAGAAAGAAGAACAAGACTTGAGAGAAAGATTGTTTGAACCTCAGTATGTATTTCAGTCTTTCTTGTACTGTTATCTGAAACCCATTTGAGAGATATAAGGAGGTTATGTTTCACATCAACACTTAGCCTATCAAACAGGGTTTAATAATTACCTTTTCAATTTTATGAATAGTGTCACCGTAGACGTTCGATGGATATTCCACTTCAGAAGGCTTTGGATTTTCGGAATCAATCCCTGGAGAGCACAATGTTAACCTAGCTCCTCTGTTAAAGTCTTCTTCTGGGGAATCACATGGGTCTGAAGTCTCTTGAACGTCTTGTTCCTCGTCATCTGTGATCTCTATAGGATCAGTGCTAGGGTCTTTGTCGGTACTAGGTTGTATGTTAGTAGTTAATGGCTGGTCTTGTCGTTCTTTTATCTGTAGTTTACAAGTGCTGGACGATGGAGAAGTTCGTTGCTCGTCGATATCGATGGGGTTGGTAATAGGGGCTCCTATGCCTGGCATGGTGTTATCCTGGTGCTGTTCAGGTTTCTTTCTCTTGTTCTGTTTTGTTGATCGTTGTTGTTGTTCATCAGTGCTCTTTCTCTTCATACCCAGTACTTTATCCCTTGGCACTTCTTGATTTGACTCATGAAGATCTGTTCCAATTAGGTGGTTATTCTGAGAGTTAGTATCGGACGCCGAAGCCTGTTCATTTCGAAGGTTTACATTATGGGCCTTTTCGTCATCGCTCAATTCAATGGTTTCAACTTCAGACCTTTTAGCGGCTTTGACGGAGGTTGAAAGTTTTCTCTTCTTCTTTTTCGATGAAGACTTTCGGGATGCAGCGAGCTTTCTTTCTAAATCTTCTTGCTCAACCAACAAAGTGGCAAGGTTGGCTTTGGACTCGTTGAAATAGCTCATCTCTTGGGTAAGATTTCCAAGTTTGTCTTTGTCTTTTTGAATATTAACATCCAAAGTTTTCAATTTAGCAGCCAAGAATGCACGTTCCTTTTCTTTCTCATAAATTGATGCATTAGTTGATTTGATCATTTCTTCGAATTTTCTCAAATCGTTGCTTCCAACGTATTTGCTCAAGTTATGAATTTTGTCAAATAAATCAGCATTACGTTGTTTCAGCGTTTCTAGACCTTCTTGTGCAGAAAGCTCATCATTGGAAAGATCATTCTGAACTTCTGACACTGGAGTTCCTATGTCGCTGGAAGTTTTCAAATCCTCCTCATTGATGACAATTACTTTCTCCTCTTCGTCGTCCTGGTACTCGTCATCTTGGTAAGTTTCATCGTCGTCAGTGGTTTGGAAATCAAGGACCAAATCATCTAGCCAATCAGGTCTCTCAATGTTAGAATTGCCACTATTAAACACTTTGTTGTTGTATCTTGGTCTGTTGTTGTTGATGGAATAAGAGCTATTATTAGCACTTTGGAAAAGGGAGGTAGAAGAGAGACTTGGTGACCTGGAGCTATGTGGGTTTAAATTATTGTTGTTGGTATTATTTGTCAAGGCAGGGGCATCATTCAAAACACTAAATACGTTGGTTTTGACTTTAGAGCCGCTTCTTGAATTGATATTGGCGGTTGATGGCGTTCTTGGTAATTGGGCAGGCATGGGTTTAGGTGATTCAGAAATATTAGCCTTCAAGTGCTGTGGCGGAACAGGGAAGTTCCATTTCTTAAAACACTCAAGGAGCAGGGTTTTGTTGATACCAGATTGTTCCACAATCATGTTGAAAGAATAGCCCAAAGTTTGTAGATCGACCACTGCATCATACAGTGTAGAGAAAATGTCTTCCTTCTGTAGCTCATTTATCTTACTGTTGCTGGTACTTAGTTCTGAGATAGACGTGTTGGTTGTGTTATAGGCTTTTCGGGACGATGAACCAGAACTGTTCATCGATGTGGTGCTAATATTGGTCGAGCTTTCCTTTTTCTTTCTCAAGGATTCCAACACAGCTCTTCTTTTAGCCTTTAATTCAAGTTCCAATGCTTCTTTAGTCAATACATTCATGGTTCATATGATTCTTATGATATGGTCTTCTTTTCTTTGGCGTTGCTTCAACTGATGGGTTTCTTTTGATCTTTATGCGGGCTCAAATGGTATCTGCGTTTCCTTTGCAATGCAAGCTGAATGTGGGGTTAAGATAGATTGATGACTGATGTTTTATTTGGAGAAACACTATATCGTAATCGGAGGTATCTATCTAATACTTGGTTGCCTTCTCTTCTTTGTGTAACCGACCACACAGTTTTTTCATCCAACCTAGATTTGTTGATAATTCAGCAATTTACCCGTGTTAAATGACAGATACCATAAACCAAAAAATAAAAAGAAATAACAATTTCTCCCGGGGGCGAGTCGAACGCCCGATCTCCAGATGACCATGGAGAGATCCTTTACAGTCTGACGCCTTAAACCAACTTGGCGACCGAGAGGTAATTGCTGTTTGTTCAAAAACAGAAAAAAGCTGAATTTGTGACACTAAGGTTAGATAATATATACTGTACCCGGTTTTATAAATCTATTTTTCTTTTCTTTGAGCAACCAACGGGACATAGGTGCATTGAATACTCTTCTGGATGGATGAGGTTAGATCATGAAACTTTTGGGGGTGTTTCGGTTATGATCTAAGGACCCCGTTGTACTTCGAGAGCTTAAGATCAAATCATTGGGTCTGTTTATTTAGAAACCACTTCTCACAGGAGTGTATCCTTATATAGATGTATGGAGAATGAACTGATTAAAGATCCTCTATTGAACATTCACTTCTGAATCATCTGGCACAAGGTCATTCGGTTTTAGCTTAGCTAAACCCTTCAATTGGTCAATCAAAATTTCTTTCTCATTTTCCTTTTCCAATTCTTCAATTGCCTTATCAATCTCAGATTGTAAACTTTCCTGATATTTTTCCAGGTCTTCACTGGATGTGTTCACGTTCTTAAGATTCAAAAGATTTAACGATGTCTTCATTGAATCCTGCTCTTGTGAATCCGAGCCGGCCGTTTTGTAATCTTTTGAGTTAAAATCATCAAGATTTGCCATCAGATCTTGCAATTTGGTCAAACTAGAATCTAAGTCAACAATGTTATTGTCATTTGCATGATTATTGTGTGTGCTATCACCCATCCCTTTCAATATATCCAATAGACCACCTTTCGCCTCGCTGCGCTCGCTCTTAGTTTCAACTTTCAAGCTGCCCATATCCTTCAAGAAATCATTCAACTTGATCAATTCATAATAATTGTCATAGATGATATTTTTGATATCAGAATTAATCAAATTAACAGAGGAACTCAACTTGTTCACATGTTTCAAGATCTGTTTGAATGATGAAGTTTGCAAATCCAACGAAGGAACAGCTTTACCTGAGCGGACCTCCGTCTCTAGTTCATCATCACTATCTTGATAAGCTTCTGCTCTAGCTGCTGTTTGAGGTAGTGATTTGGATTGGAGTTCGGATTGCTGCTTTTGAAGTTTGTAGAATTCTTTAAGTGCTTGACGGCGCTGGGAGCTGATTTCATTCTTTATTTTCGTGTGTTTCTTAAAGGAGATTTGAGATCCTGTGGTTCCTGTTTGTGAGCCAGTTTCTGATTCGACGGTGGACTGCGTTTGAGGTGTTGACATTGTCTGGTTGTATCGATGGTTCATGGCCTAATTTCAGCTGTTTGGTAGGCGGTGGTAGGTAAACCATGTGTACTTGGAGCTGTAATGTTTTGTTTGTTGACATTTCCTCGATCGCGCAGATCGCTGCCGGAGTGGCTGAAAGGACAGGAACATTTGACTTATAGTTGTCCAGAAGCTGGAGGTATTAACGGAGAGAGAGAGAGAGGCATGTTTTGCAAAATTCACCAGTTCGCCCTCAACTCTCTGCACTAATAGCTGCTTACTTGATCATATTATATAAATATCCAGGATCATCACAGTCGAAAACAAAAACGATTTTTTTAATAGTATACGGAGCTTTGTGCATATTAACTGTTGCTAAATAAAAAGATACAACATTAAATTGAAAGCTAACTAATACTCAACCACGCATATTGATCAATCCTTCATCTTACAGGTGTATTTCTTCTCTACTGAATTGTAGAGTGCTTGGGCACAAAGTTTGATATGGTCATACTCAACAATGTCATAATCAACAATGATTGGTGGTTTCTGATATATCAATAGATGAACGTCGATGAAAAATCTTTTGAAAACTCTTGAGAATACTCTAGCTCTGGAGATCATAACTAATTCGTGTTTCATACTTTGGGGTGAGACCTTAAACTGAACTAAGACATTCTTGATGATGTTTTGTGCTTCAATTTGACTCAAAGTGTCAATTTGGGACAATTGGTACAGATCATAATGGTTCTTCAAGACATCTGATGTCTCTCTTGTCAACCTTGCGGACTCATCGCCTCTGATCAAATCATATTTCTTTTGTAGATCAGCCTTATACTTATTGAGGGTCTCAATTTCTACTTGAAGACCTTCATTCTTCCTGAGAAGCTCGTTATACCGGGTGAGGCTCTCTGATCTGGTGATTTCAGTCTTGGATCTTGTAACCTTCTGTTCTTCCACCAAGCTTTGAACTTCCAGATCAAGATTCTTCTCGCTCTTTGATATTTTCTCAAGTTCCGAAAGAAGTTTTTTGTAATCCTGTTGTGTATTCTGTTCTTTCTTCATCATCGTTTCTCTACTTTCTTCTAGATTCTTATTGTTGAGCTGTAGAAGTTCAATATTCTTGGTTAAATCTAGAATAGATCTCTCATGGCTTGAAATCACATTTTCCCTATCAACGATTTCAGATTCCAACGAAGTCAACCTGGTTTCAAGAGCTTTCAATGTTTCAGATGTTTTCATAATTTCAGATTTATCGCACTCAATCCTTTCTTGCAATTGCTTAATATCGTCATCCTTCCCAGAAACAGTATTTTGAAAATCAGATATTTGACCCCGAAGATCACTGATCGTCTTGGTTGTTTCATTCTTCTGATTCAATCTGTCACCGTGTAAAGTTTTTATCGTGGAATCGCTTTCAACCAATTCAGCCTCCAGTTTTGCAAGTTTAAGCTTGAGCGAGTCGTTTTCAGAAGAAAGAAAATCGTTCTGTTGTCTTATTGTTCCCATTGTTTGAGATTCTTCCTTCAACGCTATCTCTAACCGGCTGATATTCTTTGATTGAGAGTCATTTAGAGATAACTGTTCATTCTTTTCCTTCTTTAATTCATCAATTATCCTTTCTTTAGAAACAATGGATTCTTTCAACTTTTCCATTTCTTCCTTTTTGATGACACAGACCGAGTTCTTCTCATTTTCAAAATTCTCAAGAATTAGCTTGCCGTTATCCTGTGTTGACAAATATTTCTTTAATTTTCTCAATTCTTCAAGTTGTTCTAAGACTGAATGGTCTTTAATATCTTTGTTCTTCACATTTCTCATAGCTTTGGGTTTCGAAGGCGTTTCATCAAAATCTGACTCTGAGTCAGAATCACCGTCTTGCTGCCCTATCACTTCTTTTCTGATAAGTGGTAATGAATTTTCATAAGATAAATGAACTTTTGATTTGACCAGATCTCCAGGTTTGGCATCACTGATTCGATTTTCAACAGGGGTTGATTGTAGAATTGGTGTATGTTCAGATCCAATGGTTTCATCTTCCTCCGATAAGCTTTCATGGTGTTTCTTTGCAACGGGGGTGAATTTGTCCAAATACTCGGATATGGCTTCTGCCCCAAGACCACGCACCTTTGACGGCAGTTCACTCAGGGCAGAGAAAGGTGGCACATCTTCGGTACCATCTTCAAGTACTGGTGATGTCACATCTATCTTATTGCTATGTTCAAAAAGTGATTGAGCCATGATGTTTGAACAAATGGGCAAATGTGGAGGGATGATAAAACAGAGCTATGATTTAACGACAGAGGCAGAGGAAAAGACTGATTGGAATGAGGAATGATTTTAGCTGAAATCTAATAGATATTACAGGAAGACACTGGGTGAACCTGATTAATGGTGAAAGCAAAGAATTTATTGAGTCCTGGTTGGCTAGTGTTTGTTTATATTTGATCTGTAAACTAGGAGGCAAGTTGACACTTTTGTGGCGCTCGCGCAGTCAATGATGATGAACAATATTGGCGAATGTAAACAAACAGACCCCGAGGACGTTAAACTACCCGAACTGAAATAGCAGATATTTGTTTTTGAAACTCACGTGCTTAAAACACAGGGCAACATTTATTTTTCTACCAGACAATCAAAATCAAACGGTAAAATCAACAGCCGCGACAGAATCGCCAACCAACAGCGCGAAAAAAAAAATATGTGGGTTTGGCGGATAAAGCGATAAGTGAAGAAACTCAACAGTTTGAATAGCATTTTAGAGTACAACACACATTCCCATTCACTAGATATTCATTTCTCGGAGCTTACAGGTATCATTTTCACTACGCACCGCAACCAAAGACAAAACATAAACAAAAAGTGAAAAAAATAATATGCTTTCACTACGAATTAAAATGGCGATGAGCTCAACTCATCGTCGGCTTGTGCAACAGCGTCGTCACATTACCATAAACTCTGAGCTTTCCAGTGCACTTCAGGTTGCTCAAGAGCTTCCTGTTGTTGTTATTGGTGGTGGCCACGCTGGCTGTGAAGCTGCCACAGGTTCCGCCCGTTCAGGTACACAGACTTTCCTTATCACACAAGATTTAGACAAGATCGGTACTTGTTCTTGTAACCCATCAATGGGTGGTGTTGGTAAGGGTACTTTGTTACGTGAAGTAGACGCCTTAGATGGTGTTTCCCCAAAAGTTGTCGACCTTGCTGGTGTCCAGTTTAAAGTGTTGAACAGCTCCAGGGGACCAGCTGTGTGGGGCCCAAGAGCTCAGATTGATAGAAAGATTTACCTTAGAGAGATGCAAAAGGTGTTGAACTCTTATCCTAACTTGGGTCTGATTGAAGGTCAAGTGAGAGATATCATCGTTGAGGAAAGAGAGGATGATTCAGCTGTCATTAAGGGGATCATTTTGGAAGATGAAAGGATTTTCAAAACTTCAAGAGTCGTCATTACCACTGGTACCTTCCTTGGTGGTGAGATCCACATTGGTTTGAAATCTTTCCCGGCTGGGAGAATGGGTGAAAAGGCCACATTTGGTATTTCTAAGACTTTGAAAGATGCAGGTTTCAAATTGGGTCGTCTTAAAACTGGTACCCCGCCACGTCTTTCTTCTAAAACAATCAACTACACCAATTTAGAAATCCAAGAAGGCGACAAACCACCACAGTCCATGAGTTATATGAATGATCGTGTTGCTATTGAAGAACAGCTGATCTGTCACGGTACCAGAACCACCCCAGAAATCCATGATTTATTAAGAAACAACTTAGATAAAACTATTCATATCCGTGAAACCGTCAAAGGCCCACGTTATTGTCCATCCATTGAGGCAAAAGTTACGCGTTTCCCAGAAAGAGAATCTCACAGAATCTGGCTAGAACCAGAAGGTTTGGATACTGATTTGGTTTATCCAAATGGGATCTCTATGACGATGCCTGAAGATATTCAATTACAAATGCTTCGTATGATTCCGGGTTTAGAGAACGTTGATATGCTCCAACCAGCTTACGGTGTTGAATATGATTATGTTGATCCTCGCCAATTGCGTCAAACGTTAGAAACTAAACTTGTTTCGGGTTTGTATCTGGCTGGCCAAATTAACGGTACCACCGGTTATGAAGAAGCCGCTGCTCAAGGTTGTGTTGCTGGTATCAACGCTGGTTTAGGCTACCAGGGCAAAGATGAAATGAAGTTGGGTAGATCTGATGCTTACATTGGTGTCTTGATCGATGATTTGATTACTAAAGGTGTTGATGAACCATACAGAATGTTCACTTCTAGAGCAGAATACAGAATCAGTGTCAGAAGTGATAACGCTGATTTAAGGTTGACTGAGATTGGTAGAAAGTTAGGTGTTGTGGGTGAACAAAGATGGACTAGATTCTCCAGTGATTTGCAAATCATGAACGAAGTTGTTGATCAGTTGAAAGAAGTCAAATTATCCAGTCCCAAGTGGGGTCAAATCTTAGGTATCAGCGTTGGTGATGATTCTGTCAAGAAATCAGCTTATGAAATGCTTCGTTTCAACGATGTCACTGCTGTAAATGTCGTCAAGGCTTTACACGAAAGGTACCAAGATGTTCCTTCTCGTATCTTAAACAAGATCGAGATTGAAGGTAAATACTCACCATACGTTCACAAGCAAAGAGATTTTATCAGGGCATTTGAAGCTGAAGAATCTTTGTTGTTGCCCCTAAGATTTGATTACTCCGGCATTGCTTCCATGAGCTCAGAATGTAAGGACATCTTGAACCGTGTGAAACCAGAGACCATTGGTCAGGCTAAAAGAATTCAAGGTATGACACCGGCCAGTGTTTATGAGCTGTACACTTTGGTTAAAGGGAGACAACAGGAGATCAAGGATGAAAGGGAAGTTATCAAATCTGACGACTAAGTAAAGGATTACAGGGAAAAATTGGGCAGGGAGACCTTGCACATTAGTTTAGTCATAGCATTACTTGATGTTGAAAAACAGAATCCAGATTTTCAAAATAAACTGACCAATCAGGCCGTGTGGGTTCTTTATTTATATCTAAATTTGAACGTGAAAGTCTAACATTGTAAACAAGTCGTCAGTCGCACTAGCAGCGAGCGTATCAGCTTAAAATTTCAATCTCAACTGATAACAAGGGGTTCGCGAAAATCCATGCAGGTGATCGCACACGCCAAAAATTTTCAAATCTGAAAAACATAGAGATTGATTAATTTTCATGTGACATAAATCGCATTACTTTAACTGCTTGTTCACTATATACTCACCGATTACTCCTCGAAATACCACAAACATGAGTTACGCTGCTGATGACTTAGATGATGGTCTTGAATACCAAATCGATCCCACTGTTGATGTTGACGAAGGTGTCGCCATCCGTCCAGAAGACTCAGATGAAGAAGGTGAAACCATAGTACCAACAGAATCCAACACAGACGCCAAAGAAACTACTGCTAAGAAGAGACGCAAAACCGATGATAAGTTCAAGGAAAAGAAACGTCTTAAAATGGAACAAGATATGAGCGCCAAGAAGCGTGTTCCTTTGTTAAACTCCACCGAATTAGCCCATCACTTCACCTCTCTTCTCTTGAAATCCACTCACGACGAAGCCACTCAGTTGGATTTCTTCACCAAGAAAGACTTCGTCGATGGCTCCAATTACAAAGAACCACGTACCTTGGATAACTTTAAAGACTTCACAGACAAATACAACAAAGGTCTAAGTATAATCCTCGCCACTTCCCGTGTCCGTATCGGTGATTTATACAAGGCCCTTGGTCCAAAGTCCAAAGCCATCAAAGTTGGCAAAGGCTATACTTCCACCGTCAGAGAAGATACAAAGTATGTCATTGGTACCGTTGAAAGAATCATGAACTTGAACTTAAAGGAACAGGGTCACGAAATCAAGAGTATCTTTTTAGATGCCACTTATCAAGATCAAAAAATACAGTCAGTTTTGGATGAGGCGAACCTTTGCGCCTTGTTGAAGCAGTATGATGGTGTCAAGATCATCTTGTATTGATGACCTGGAGGCAATGAACTATAAATAGAACGAATGTTTGTATATTATTTAATTTATTTATTCAAAAGAAGAGAGCGCGTTATAATAACCGCTGACTACCTGCATACAATATCACAATCCCTATAAGATAGACATATAACAAGTTGCCCAACCTGAGAGTAGCTTAAACTGATCGATAACTCAACTTTAAGGATATAAATCAAACAGAAAATTCAAATTAGAAAAAGAAAAAATTATTAGCGGACCATGATGCCAAAGGAATTGTTTGGAGATATCCCCTAGCAGAATCACTAGTAGACTCGCCCGTAAACAGCGAGTGCATGTACCAAACATCATCTGTAACATCTGAAGAAGATCTTAGCCAGCCAAGCGACAGCTCACCCCTGAATGGATAAACCACAATTTAGACAGGATTTGCCCCTGTGTTCTGGCTACCCAAGTAAGCCAAGCCACCAAATGTACCCACAGCTCCAACAAGAGCGCCAATGAAGCCATGGAATAGTCCTTTCTTGAGTTCTTCGAACCCGCTATCTATCTTTGCTCTCTTAGCTCTTGGTTGGTCATGAACTGCGGAAGAAGCAGCAGCAGCGATGAAGGTGGTTGGAGAGAAAGGGCGAGCAGGAGAAACTTCATAGGAATCATCTTCACGTGGGCGCGTAATACGTTCCCTAGATTGAGAGCTTAAAGAAACTATTGGGGAAGTAACCAGGGTAGATGTTGGTGAATCATATTGTCCAGAGGATGGTCTTGGTGAGGTGCTTTCAGTCACTTTATCTTCCGAGTAATAACCGACTGTTTCAGAACATTCTGAGTTCATTCTCTCAAATAATGGGAGCTGTTGAACATCCCCTTCTAATGAATCAAGAGACTTACCAAATACAGCGCTAATTTCAATACCATCAAAATCGTCATTATCGTCAATTTTAAGGACTTCACCTTCTTCTTCACTAGATGATTTCACCATATCAGATGTAAAGTTAACTTCAACCTCATCTTCCAGTCTGATCATCTCTTCATCTTCTGCAAGATTGACCAATTGAGAAATTTCGTTGTCTTCTTCATCCTCTGTGAACCCTCCGGCTTGTTCACTGTGAACATTGGAATCTCTTCCTTCACCGCAGTCTAGTTCATCACCAGTTGTACCTTGAACTTTGAAGACCTTTATTTGATTTGGTTCTAACACAACTTTAAGAACAACTCTGCAGCAATGGAATGTAGCGGCATTGTTAGGTTCCTTTGCGGTGACTAAACCAATGAAACCACCATTAGGACCTAATGCAACAGACTCATCAGGGTATAAAACTCTGTCATTCAGAACAGAACCGTGTTGGCTTGATTTGTCACAGTATTCAACCACACGATGCCCATCATACTCTGACACAGTCAAGCATCCATGTAATCTACTTACGTTCTTTTCATTGAAAAGAAGATTTGAAGGAGAAGCTGAGCGATTTGAAGGGCGTTTGGATGTCCCCTTTGAACGACCTATGTCGATTGAATAAGGCAAATCGACTTCTGTAAGGTCAATAATTCTTGGATTTGACTCTTTTATATTTTTGATAGGCTCTGGCATGTGTAATATGTCAATCTTCTACCAGTTTGATGTAATTCAAAGGTTAGGGAATGTAGTTTGTAGGAACGAAGGAGCGCTTCATTTGCTGTAATTTTGCCACAATTTGACTGCATGCAGCGCGCCAAATTCCAAAAATTAACAAGCTTATCATCGGAATGATTGAATACCGGAAGTCGGATATCCGGCTTTCCCAGGTCGGAATTCCAAACTCTTATCAGATATTTGGTCTTGTCTGCTCCTGGCGCACAAAAACCACGGGCCGGCGTGAGTATATACTATATATAAAGAGGGATTCACCACTAGCTAAATCGTAAATACGAATATAGGATTGTCCTTGATGTTCTTTTTCGATAAACCCAAATTGGGCATAAGGAAGATTTTATTTCGGCCCTGACGTTGTTAATTTTGATGCTGAGTGACAAAGTGTTGTATTTCTAAAATCAGACATGCATTAGTATGCACTACAAGTCAAAGAGCCCTTCTCTCTCAAGAGAAACCAGAACTAAATTCTTCTGTTTCAAAAAAATATTGATGCTCCTATCATATATAAATCATTAACCGGAGAAGCCCCTACGAGAAGAGATGTAATGAAATTTGGCAGGTATAAGATACGAGACCAATCATACACGGTCCAGAAGTCTTATTATATTTATTTCTTCTTTATATCAACTCAATAGTCTCCCTTCCCTTTCTTTTACTTCCCTATCTTCTTCCACCTTCTTCTTCCTTTTCTCAATCTTATTCTTGTTCAAAGCTTGACCATGGAATGAATGTGAAAGCTCCTTGTAAGCCTCCTTAGAAGTCAGCTCTCTACCATATTCATCGTGATATTGCAACTTGATATCAGGGTTGTATGTAGATGCTGCAGCACGTGTGGAGAGGCTTCTTAAAGAGTGCTTGTCCTTGAGTTTATCTAGCTCTTGGTTGATAATCTTTTCTCTATCGGCTTTAGGCAATCTCATTAATTCCTCGTCAGCTTCCAACTCTTCTTTCAATACTCTTGCCTCAATATCAAACTTGATCTTGCGAAGTTCCATTTCCTTTTTATGTTGCTCATTTATTTGTTCCTGTTGTTTCTGTTTTTCAGATTTCTCAACCACAACATGTTTAGATTTGAGGAAGGATAGCGTTGAAGCTAAACCACCATTGAAGTTTAATGTTTGAGTTGGATCTTCTTCAGTTTTTGAGTCCGTTTCGATCTCTGTTTGTGAAACTGATATTGGCGATATTGTTTCTGTCTTTGAATTAACCGTGTTATCTTGTTGAGCTTTATCTTCTTCGGCTTCAACTTCAGCCACCTCTGTTTTTATTGAGCTCAAAAACTCGGTATTTTCATCGTAAATCAGGCCAACATCAGCAGATCTTATGGTTTCCTTGAGTTCCTCCTCTTTATCTTCCTGAATCTCCTTTGCCAATTCTTCAGGGCTTTTGAGCTTGCGTCTCCTTAGGACGGCATTACGTGACTTAGCCAAACGCGATTGGATATCAAAGCCATCTCCTTCCAGATCTTGATCTTGAAGGTCCACTTTTATCATTTCAATTGGTTCCGTAGGTGCCTCTCTCTTTCGTTTAAAGTCCTTTGATGTTGATTTCTTCTTCAGCTTTTTCATTTTGATAGGTTTGGCTTCGGCGTAATCTTTGGTTTCCTCATCCTTCAGCTTTTCCTCATCAGAGTCAAGGCTGAATTGAATTTTCCTTCTCTTTGTGTCTTGTTGTTTGTCAGGATTGAAGTCATGATCTGGCTTTCTTTTATCGATTTCATCATCATCGGTATGTTTAACCATGCCGTTGCTTAACATAAATCCTTCGTCTTCGCCTTCCTTCAATCTATCTTGATAGGTTTCCAAGCGATGCTTTTCCATACCAAATTCATTTGTGCCTTTAATATTCATTTTCTCCTGTACCTGTTTCTCAGTACGTTTCTTGGAAGACAATAGCTCTGATTCTAGTTCATTTCCATCTTCGTAAATGGATTGATCCTTGAACGTAAGAATCACAGACTCCTGGTTAAGGTTTTGAATGTCACTAATGTTATGAGCTACCCTCAAGCCAGATATATCTTGACCTTCTGTATTTGCTTTAGCTTTGATATTCTTTGTTTTCTTCTTTGATGTTGTTGATGTTGTTGAATCTTTCTTTGACACCCCAACTTTGCTTAGCCAGTCGTCATTATTTTCATCATCAATTTCATCCAGTATACTCTTAGCAGAAGCTAATTTCCTTCTGTTAGCTGCTTTAGATTTAGCCATTTCTAAGCGTTCTCTGATAGCAGAATTCTTCTCTTCTGATTGTTTTCTTTGCTGGTATTGTTCTGTTGTTATTCTTTGTTCTTCATTTGAAAGCAATGGCGGCGCTTGAGCCAATTCTGATGTTGTCGGTTCTGGGATCGGTTTCAAACCAAGAGACAGTCTTAGTTTGTTGGTTTCACTTATTGATATAGATCCGTTATTTTGGGAATCCTCTTTTGTAAGTTCAGGCTGTGCATCTGATTTAGGTAATGGGATTGGTTTTAGACCTAAAGAGATTCTGATTTTATTCGTTTCTTCGATTGAAATCGATTCTTCGGTAGCCATTGTTTATGATATTTAATGTTTATAGCACCTGACGTCTGTAAAGGACTCTCTAAGGGGACAGGATTCTTGGGCTACTGTGGAAACTTCACAACATGCTATGCGGTTTACTATTCGGCGCTTAAACTCAGTTTGAATTTTTGAATGAATCTTCATTATCATTTCCTAGATTCGCGAAGGTGGCATGTCTGGACTCTGAAATTCACAAAACAGAAAAGGGTCTTTTTGTCTGCATAAATATGCATGTCCATCATAATATAGAGCCGCCAGGGAGAAGTTTCCTAATTAGGAACATTTTCGACGTCGGCGCAAATCGGAAACCTTTGAGAATCGAGCGCAACCATTCGGCGATTTGAAAAATCTGACTCAATGGAAAAACATGGAGAAGTTGGAAAGATAACAAGATTATTGACCTAACAAATTACAAGAAACAATTGACATTTAATCTTCAAGCTACCGAGCCAACGTCATAATGTACAAACTTGGTGCCCAGGGGAGAGCTCTGCAGAATCAGCTCCAAAATCGCACTGAACGTACCATAGTCACGGTGCCTTTAGAATCCAGTGCCACCGCCCCACAATCTCAACAGCAACAAGAAATCGAATCATTCATTCTCTTGCTTAAATCCCACAACAGTGCCGTATCCAAAAAAGACTTATTATCCTATTGTGTTAACTACTTCCCTAAGATCCGCAATATTGACAACTTACGCCTCATAACAGCTTTGTTTTTCCAGAATGTTGTTGTATTTCACGCTAACGAAACGGCAAACTTTGAAAGGGATTATCTTATTATCGAAGCTATCTGGGCTATATTTCAAACAAAACTCCGTGTCAGTGAGCCCACGATCTCCAAAGAAGAGTTCTTTCATGCCTTCTTGACCGAAGCATACGGTGATAAGAAAATCAAGCCATGGTTGAAAGTTTTGGTTTTAACAGGGATTAGCTTATCTCGTCCTTTGAATGCTTTGATAATGACTCCTGAGAATGAAAAATTCTATAAAGAGAGCTATGATTCCGTGGGTTCATTAATTTCGGAGTTGCTAAATGTGGTGCTATTGAGCCCAACCTTAGATTCAGAGTTGGCCAAGTTAATGGTTGTTTCTTCAGCTCTAGCTTTACCTAACATTCCTTCAAGACACATTAATTCATTGCCTCATGAGGTACTGCTGCATCTAGCTACTGACTTATTCATTTCTCCAAAATTACCAAAGACGATTTGGGAACATCTAAACAAGATCACATTCCTTATGGAAAACTCAGCTTTAAGCAACACTGTTTCTTTCCCTGTTTTGTCTGCTCAACTCTCCAAACTTTATGAGTTCTCTATCAAAATAAATCAAACACAATCAAGTATCAACCTAGAAGACCTAAAGATTTATTACTTTGGTTTGATCACCATATTCCAGGGTTATGTTAAGCTGGGTCTCAACGCTTATTGCAAGTTAACACACCAGCAAATATTTGATAACTTCATAAACATATTGAGGTCACTCAATGAATTGAACTTCATATTGATCAAACTGGGGACCTCAGGTTTCAAGAGTTACAATTTTGTTCTATTGAATTGTATTAACGGTGGCTTGGAGTTAAACCAACATCAATTCGAGGAACAAGTTCACAGAATGAACCAAAACAATGCCGAAGATCCAGTTAAATTAATCTTTGTTTTAGGGTTATTGGAATACATCACAAAGTATTGCTCCACAAGATACTTTGAGTCGGCTATTCTACCAATCGTTGAAAGATTTTTGTTGTCACCTTCCAAACCTTCAACAATCGATCCATTTCACTATAAACTCATCATTGAGTCTTCTCACCAAGTTGTTATCTCCAATCTTTCCCACTTATCTTCCTTAAGTTTAAACCAGCAAACGTATCTACGAGTCGTTATCAGCCAATATCAAAATCAACTCTTGAAACTGAATCAACTATTGATCATAACAAGACAAGTGGCCACAAAAGCCCCTTCTAACGAAAACTTGAATCAATTATTACACACTATCTATCTAGCCATCATTAACACACCATTATACCCATCACACCAACCATCGACACCAAGCGAAGAAACTGATATCACGGACCAATATCCAAAACTCGGCCTTTTGAAAGCACTTATATCTTCTATTCCATCAATCCAGAACTTGCAGACGTTGCAAAATTGGTTAGAAAACCTGTCCGAATTACTCCATCCTTTAACACCAGAGTTTAAATCAAAGATGAATGATTTTATATGGAGTGTCATCTCTAATGAGTTGGGCGTCGCCCAACTGGATGTTGCTATTGAATGGTGGTATGATTGCAGAAAGGGCAATGAGTTAAGGCCAGATGGTAGAGAAGCCAGACTATAATGGTTGAACTTATATAGTACCGTTTGCTTATCTGTATACTGTCAGTACTTGCCTTGTGTATTCTTGGATGACCATTCGGGAATGTAGTTCCGTGTATATCACAGAAACTTGTATTTCTCGGGGCTCGCTGATAAGAGGAAACGTAAACTATACCGTTTCAGCATTTTTAGTCTCAGCAGTGGCAGTTTCAAACAAACTGTTAAAGTTCAACAGCAACGACCCCAACAAGAAACTACAACCAGCAACCAACGACAAAAACGGTTCAAAAAGATTTGCTTGTAGAACAATCCCTCCAAACCGGTGAACTGCAAAGATCCTCAATTGAACCAACAGACTTTGAACCTATTCAGGCACAACAGCTGCCAAAGGATTCGATTCTTACCCGCATCAAATCCCCTTTTGACAATGATTCTCAGATTTTGGAGAATTGTGGTGATGGTCAGCTGTCATGATAAGGATTGGGTTTAGGTTTAATGATGTCATCAGACAACTTGATAATAGTGATTTGAAGGCTTGCAGTAAGAAATTCCAGAGTCTTTCTTGTGGTATACGGTCTAAAGCAAGGGTTGAATGAATTGACTTGACTGGTGGCATTCGGATCTTCGGATTTCTCATTCATAGCAATTGTGAGAAGTAAATAATAAGCCAACATAGCAAAACTACGTACGTGCTTTGAAAAGCAGTCGAGTCAAAAGTAAAATCAAAAAAATCACACTTATGTTTATAATCTATTAGTTCAGCTATTATACATGTACCAGAATCAACCCTCTTTCACTCAATTATTGTAATCACCCATGTTGTAAATACCAATATCAACTTGAGCCTTAGCGTTTAAGTCGGATGGCTTACCACCAAGACCCTTCTCAAGCATTTGGTTTTGAGCTCTAACTTCTTCCAATTCTTGAATGTAAGAGTCTTCAACACCTGTGATGTAACCACCAGTGAAGACACCAAGTTCGAAGCCTTCGATTGGACCATCTGGAGATTCTTCCTTGACGGAGTCAACCAAGTCTTGTAATTTTTGGTAAATGACTTTATCAGCACCGATGACTTCAGCGATTTGTTCTTCTGTTCTTTCGAAACCGACCAAGGCCTTGGTATCAGCTAAATCAATACCGTAGATGTGATTGTATCTGATAGCAGGGGCAGCAGAGGCAAAGAAGACCTTCTTGGCACCAGCTTCTCTGGCCATGTTTACGATTTCCTTGGAAGTAGTACCTCTGACAATGGAGTCATCAACAATCAAAACGTTACGACCGTTGAATTCAGATTCCATAGCGTTTAATTTTCTTCTAACAGAGGAAACACGTTTTTGTTGATCTGGCATAATGAAAGTTCTACCAACGTAGGTGTTCTTGACGAAACCTTCTCTGAATGGTTTACCTAACTGGACAGCACATTCTAAGGCTGTATTACGGGAAGTATCTGGGACCGGGACGACTACATCGATTTCATCGACTAAGCCTTGTTCTTTGATGTTGGCAGCTAATTTGGCACCCATGTTCAATCTGGTTCTGTAAACAGAGATACCGTCAAGAACGGAATCAGGTCTGGCAAAGTAAACGTATTCGAAGATATCAGGAGTGTAGGTTCTGACTGGAACAACTTGCTTGAACTCAACTTGACCTTGTTTGTTGATGATAACAGCTTCACCTGGAAGAATATCTCTGAACTTCTTGAAGTTGTGGGCTTTCAAAACAACAGATTCGGAAGCAATCATGTAGTCGATCGAGCCATCACTGTTGGTTCTTTCACCAAGTAATAACGGTCTGATACCGTTTGGATCTCTGAAAGCGAATAAACCGTAACCGGCTAATAAACCAACACAGGCGTAGGCACCACGACACATTTCATAAAGACCTTTCAAGGCAGTGAAGATATCGTCGTTGTCAACACGAGTTTTGTTGGATTTGTGCAATTCAGAAGCGAAGATGTTCAACAATAATTCGGAATCAGAGTCGGTGTTGATGTGTCTGTGGACGACTTCATCAAGGTACGTTCTTAATTGGGTGGTGTTGACCAAGTTACCATTGTGACCCATGGAGATACCATATGGAGAGTTAACGTAGAATGGCTGAGCTTCACTACCAGAACTGGAACCGGCAGTAGGGTATCTTAAATGGGCGATACCAACGTTACCAACTAAGTTGGACAAACGGTCCTTGGTGAAGACATCTCTGGCCATCCCGTTACCTTTACATTGGTAGAATCTACCTCTTGGACCAGAGGTGGTGATACCAGCGGCATCTTGACCACGATGTTGAAGGAAGGACAACCCATCGAATAATTCTGGACCAGCATTGGCGGTTTGATCAGCAAGACATAAACCTAAGATACCACACATTGTAACTGTTGCAAATTAATTGTTAGTACTTCTGTTTTCGGAAGTGAAAAAAAAGGGATCTGGTGGCAAATTGGACATCCATCAATAAATCAACGATGTGCTCCGTGTTTACGGGTCAGCTATCTAAGATCGTATCCTCAATAGAAATTAGGAAGTCTAACGTCTAAAAAAATCTTTTTGAATCATCATGAAAACAAACAAAGCATCTTGATTAATATGACAGGTCCAAACCTTACTGCTTATCTCCTGCAAAAGAAACGAGCACCAAATCACATGGATTAAAGGGCAAAAAATAGCATACCTGTTCTTAATGTTAAATGGGCAGAAAGATAATATGAGTATGGATGAGTATTGACAATTGATAGTGGGTACTCTCACATTGTGTTTTAAACTAAACATTCCCAATTTTCATTGTGTGGTGGTTGGAGTTTACTTAGGCGTCGATGAAAATAAAATTAATCCAATCGCGCGCAGCTGAGCGAAGTCATCAAAAAGAAATCCAACAGTCATCGATGTTCTGGAAAAAGCGACCGAATTAAATAATTTTCGCAATTTGTCCGCCTCAACGCCAAAATCAGACTCGTTCTTCCCCAATAAACGTGTTCGCGGTGCCTCCAATATCACGTGTTACATCCAGGTTTGTGTTAGGGCAACATGTTCATCAAGACCATAAAGCTAGGTAGGGGGCAAGTGGTAGACACTCTCCTTTTTAATCAGTTGAAATCATCATAATCATTCCATTAACATGCTAATAAAAATACCATAATAACAGTATCAGGAAGTAGAGACCAGTCTATCTAACACAACTTTCACTTAACAATTTCATGGAAGTGAAGCCACCCAAGACAGTACTGCTCATATTGAACCCTACCATAGGAGAATAAATCTTCACGGATCTCAAATGCGTATCTTTCCCATGTTGATGGTTGGCAACAATCGACAATCTTATCAAGAAGGTCTTCAAGCCTGATTCAAAGCCAGGTGTCCCATCAAACACTATGTGTTTCCAGCCAATAGGTTTATTCAAGTTCAGAGTCGCCACCTCAATTAAATCGTGAAAGCCTGAGCCCGATAAAACTAGAATCTTGGATGGCGTGTAGGATTCATCTTGTGAGTAGTCAGTGAATATGGATAGCCTTGTAACAGTGACGTTTTTAGAAAAGTGGATATCTAAGTGATGTGGCTGCTGGCCATCTGACTGCCAGTAACTTTCATTTGTATCTTCTCTCAACTCCTTGATCCCTGATCCTTGTTTGTAGGAAGACACTGACCAAGATCCAAGTGCCCCTATATCCGTAAGACCCAAAGCCTCCATATCCCTAATACCTTTACTCAAGCGTTAGTATTTTTTTCCAAAAAAAGGATGCATTTATCTCTAGGACCTCTCTTTACTTACCTTCGCTGTATTCCCTTGCCGGATCGCTGTATTGGTCTTGAATTGGTACGTCTTCTATGGAGTTATCAATTCTGTTATCTTCAACACCATCCTGCCAGGAGTCACTCATCGTTATTTGCTTGTTTATTGTATGATCGCTTTGGATAATTAAATGAAAGGAACTTTGGTGGCAGGGGCATTATTATCCTTTGATTGGTTTGACATTTCAATCAAAATCTTTGTTTTCTTTTCAAAAAATTCCGTATAGGCGCGTCGCTCATCATGCAACATCGCTAGCAAACCATTCTTCTTTCTTAGTTGCAAACTTTGTTTTCAAGATTAAGACTGCATTATGTATGTATTAAATAAAATCAAGTGATTTATAGATTATGTAAATCATTATATCAATGGTCAATTTTCAAAGAGAAATCAACGTAACCGGTACCTTGATGGATAGAAGAGGTACTGTATATATCAATCTCATTGGTCAAGAAAGTGCTCAAGTTATCCAAGGTTAAACCACCAGAGCATTCCAATAAGAATTGTTTCTTACCAGCCCATTTTTCTTTCAAGTTCAAAGCGACAACCTTCAAAGCATCACCAGTGAAGTTATCTAACATAATAACATCGGCGCCAGCTTCAATAGCTTCGTCGGCTTCAGCTTCGGTTTGACATTCAACTTCAATCTTAACAGAGAAACCACAAACCTTTCTGGTGTTAGCGACAGCTTGGGTAATTGAGCCGGTAGACCAGATATGATTGTCTTTCAACATAACCATAGAACTCAAGTCATAACGATGTTGGTCACAACCACCAACTAACATAGAATATTTCTCAACTCTTCTTAAACCTGGGGTAGTTTTTCTAGTACCAGCAATGATACCCCTGTAACCAGATTCTCTGGCAAGTTTAATGGTTCTAAAAGATTGAGTAGCAATACCAGAGGATCTGGCTAATAAGTTCAAAGCGACTCTTTCAGCAAGAAGGATATTCCTGACTGGGCCTTTGACTTTGGCAACGGTAAACTTGGAATTTGGTTCAAGGTATGTACCTTCTTCAACTAGCCATTCAACTTCCACTTGACATTGGTTGAAAACCTCTTGGGCAAATGGAATACCACTGACAATACCTGGACTCTTACAGTACAAAGTGGCAGTTTGTGGAACATCACCAACGACATAGCCACCATAGTCAAAGGATGGTGTGTCCTCCGTGAGCCAGTTGGTAACATCTTGTTTCCATTGGCCGTTAATTGGAAGAAGATGGGCGAAAGTTGGGTTTGGGTTTGTGCTGGTCATTTTAAATTGTGAGTTGAAATGGTGGGTGTCGATGACTCGTTGATTTTGATAATGTGGAGATCGATTCTTAGCTCCGGTTTTCCCTTTTTTTTTGGCTTTTCTTGCAGTTCAGTTTTACCAGCGACGCGTCAACCTTCCTTCTGGCTTTGGGCCAAACGCCAAAGAGTAGACAATGAGAGGAGAGTTTTGCAGTAAGACACTTATCATGAGAATAGAAAAACCCAATAGGAAATATGGGACATCTAGATCCATTATCAATCTTTTGTCTTCTTCACAATCAGAATCTCCAACGTCATCACCGATCCCTAGCTCACCAGCCACCACACCACCATCATCTCAGAAGGAAATCAGCACATCCAAATCAACCTCCAACCAAAAGACTTTAAGACAAACATATCTCAGTATTGGTCTCAATGATAAGAAAACTTGCCAGGAATGTGGTATGTCATACTTGAAAAATATCCAGACAGATATCAAGCACCATGAGAAGTACCATCAAAGATTTGTCAATGGAATCCCTCTCCCTAGCCTTGCAAGCCCTACAAAAGTCGAAGAATCCGCAACCAGCGAATTTATTATTAAGGTAAATTCTAAGAAGTCTGGTGAAGTATCGAAGACATTAGACTTGCTACGGATAGTAAACCAGGCTTTGAATGCACCAGACGATAATGATTTCTGGATGGATCAAACAGGCGATAAAGGCGCAGCTTTCATTTACGTCAAGGATAAAACAGCCATAGGAATAGTCACTATAATCAAAGAAGAGAATGGTAGATGGTACAGTATAGATGATGGACGAATCGTAAGCAATAAGAAAATACCAATACTCTGTGGTATCAGCAGAATCTTTGTTGCTAGTTCGCATAGAAGGCGCGGGATCGCTGTGAAATTGCTAGACTGTGTGAGGAAGCACATGATTTATGGCGCTGTTGTTCCTAAAAGCAAGTTGTCATGGAGTCAACCCAGCTTCAGTGGCGGCAAATTAGCAGCTACTTATAATGGGGTGAAGCATAAGACAGGAAGAATCTTGATTCCTGTGTATAAAGAAAATAGAGATTAATGTGATCTGCGTAATTACGTATATACTATCGTAGCCCCGTGACGTAATCACGTGAATTGAGATCGCGCCTAGACTTCTAAACCGATTGATTCCAGATCAAAATTTTAAAAAAATGAAACAAAACAAAGATGGCAAAAGGGCAATTAACCGTGACGGAAAACTGGTAATCCAGCAACAACAAGTCACATCCAAGTAAAAACAATGTCTGAGCTTGAATCAATGTCATACCTTTTGGAGCTGTCCTTGAATCCAACTTCATCTAGACATGCTGAGACTCAATTGAAGGCCGAAGAAAGCAAACCAGGGTTTGCCCTTACCTTACTTCACGTCATTGCTTCAGCCAACCTGGCCAATTCCATCAGATTGGCAGGTGCTTTGTTCTTGAAGAACTACGTCAAGAGAAACTGGGTTGATGAAAATGGTATCCACTTAACCCAAGACGCTGAGCGTGTCAAATCAGAAATCATTCCTCTGATGATTACTTTACCAAACAACTTACAGATCCAAATTGGGGAAACCATCTCCGTTATTGCTGATTCCGATTTCCCCGATAAATGGCCAACTTTGATTGATGATCTTGTGGCAAAACTATCTGAAGAAGACATGGTCACCAACAAAGGTGTGCTCAGTGTGGCTCATTCTATCTTCAAAAGATGGAGACCACTATTCAGATCAGATGAATTGTTCCTTGAAATTAAAATGGTGTTATCGAAATTCACTATCCCATTTCTGAGTCTATTGGAAAGAGTTGATCAATTGATTGAACAAAACAAAGACAACAAAGCTCAACTGATTCTACTATTGGATGTTATGTACTTACTTGTTAAGATCTACTACGATTTGAATTGTCAAGACATTCCAGAATTCTTTGAAGATAATTTGAATGCCGGTATGGGCATTATGCACAAGTACCTTATCTTTGAATCTCCATTTTTCAAAGCCGAAGATGGTGATGACGACGATGAAGTTGATATCCTTTCTAAAGTTAAGACCTCTATCTGTGAGTTGATCCAACTATACACCTCCAGATACGAAGATGTCTTCGATCCATTACTTCCACAATTCATCCAGTCATCATGGAACTTATTAACCACAATTGGTCCACAAAACAGATTTGACATTCTCACATCCAAACTTCTTTCATTCTTAACCACCGTTGTTAAGCTCCCTAAGCATTCTGAAATCTTCAACACCGAAGTCGCCATCAAAGAAATCTCTGAACGTATCATCATTCCAAACTTGACTGTTCGTACCTCTGATGAAGAATTATTTGAAGACGATCCAATTGAATACATCAGAAGAGATTTAGAAGGCTCTGATGCTGATACTAGAAGACGTTCATCCATCGACTTTCTTCGTGAATTGAAGACTAAAAATGAAAACTTAACTACTCAAACCATTTTGAAATACATTGAACATTACCTTGCCGAATTCCAAGCTAACCCATCCAACTGGAAATCCAAGGATTTAGCCATTTACTTGTTTACTGCTCTAGCTGCAAAGGGTTCTGTCACCAGTTCAGGTGTCACTTCCACCAACCTATTATTGGATATTGTTGGTTTCTTCACCAACAACATTGTCAACGAATTGTTGAACACCAGCGCTCATCCAATCTTGAAAGTTGATGCCATTAAATATATTTTTACCTTCAGAAACCAATTAACCAAAGCCCAATTATTAGAATCTTTCCCAATTTTGGTGTCACATCTGGATTCCAATCAATACGTCGAATACACTTACGCTGCCATCACTATCGAAAAGATTCTTTCCATCAAAGATACAAACCAAAATAACTTCCAATTATTCCAAAAGACGGATATCAAACCATTTAACTTGGATCTTCTCACAAAGTTGTTCAAGTTGATCACTCAATTCCAAAACACCCCGGAAAAATTAGCTGAAAACGAATTCCTAATGAAGACTGTCATGAGAGTTTTGATCATTGCCGAAGATACCATCTCTGAATATGCTAGCTCTTTGGTTGACCAATTGTTAAACATCATCAACATCATTGCCAAGAACCCATCCAATCCAAGATTCAACCATTTCACTTTCGAATCCATCGCTGTCATCATTAAATTCAACCATTCCACAAAGTGGACCGAATTCGTCTCCAGTATTATGGGCTCTTTCTTAGGGTTACTTGGTGAAGATGTCCAAGAATTCGTTCCATATATTTTCCAGATATTCGCTTACCTTCTAGAAAGCTGTCCAGCTTCTCAACCATTACCAGACTCTTTCAAGCAACTAGTCGCTCCTTTGTTATCTCCATCTGTTTGGGAATTCAGAGGTAACATCCCGGCCGTTGCAAGATTACTAAAATCCATTGTTACCAAAGATTTCAATGCCTTTGGTGCTTCCGAGATCGAACCATTGCTAGGTGTCTTCCAAAAGTTGATCTCTTCCAAATTGAATGAAGATTATGGTTTTGAATTGATGGAGGGTATCATTTTCTCTGCCGAAGATTCTAGAATTGCTAGCTACACCAAGAATATTGCCATCTTATTGTTACAAAGATTACAAAACTCTCGTACCGAAAAGTATGTTAAGAGATTAATCTCCTTCATCTCCAAGCTCACAATCATCAAATCATCCACATATGCCATTGAATTCTTCGATCAAGTTCAACCTGAAATCTTTGGTAAAATAGCATCTCAATTCCTCTTACCATCCTTACCCAACGTCAACAACTTAATGGAGAAAAAGATCGCTATCGTTGGTTTCACCAACATCATTCTTGACGATTCCTTCATCAAGGGTAAGTACTCCAGTCTTTTGGTCCCAACTTTGTCCAATTTATTGGAAATCTCTACTTCAGCTTCAATCAAAACCCAAGTCACCGAAAACTCACAAGCCCCAGATTTGGACTTTGATGAACCTTCCTCATTCGGCTCTTCATTCTCTAGACTTATCACCATTGGTAACAAACCATTTGACCCTGTTCAACAATTAAGCAACGTCAATGGTGGTGCTACTTATTTGACTGAAAGACTCAAAAAATTGGAGTTGGAATCTGGTGGTCTTTTCGTCAATGGTGTCAAGAGTCAGGTTTCTGAAGATGTTCAAAAGGCTTTAATTGGTTTGGGTTTCTAAAGTTAGGGTCTCTGTTGTAATATCTTATAGATTATTTATATAGTCAAAAGACTAAAGTTGTGCTTTCTTTTTCATATGTCGAATGTGAATCTTGGCTCTCCCTAAATTCCCTTGTACAATACCAACGAAGTCAAAGGCGAAGGTGAATAACTGACAGATATTAGAAGTCACCAATTTGAATATGCCTTGAACCAGCCTTGTTGAAGATGAGGAGGAGGCTGGTATGTGTTTCAAAGTTTACATATGTAACCGGTGCCTTGGAACAAGCTGAAAAAATCCATGGAAAATCTTGCCAATGGCAGATTCGCTATAGATTTACATTCGTTTATTGTATACTAGTTTCACATTCAATATTAGATTTTAAAGCCTGTGTACATTAATGAGTTATTAACAGTTTATGTTTATTGGAATACAGAATTATGTTTACTTGCGACTATGGCTAAGATCCTCAGTTAGAAACCAACAACTACAACAGATTGACTCCAGGAAATATCAGAATCAAAGTTATCTGTTCTGTTCATTATCTAAGATCATTTAGAAGTCAGTCAAAACGATCTTCTCGATCTCTTCAGGTTCCTTGTTTCTATTCTGGTAGACCATATCAAGGAAATCCTGGTAATGCAAATCATTAGGCTTCACCAACGATTTCTTCAGCAATTTACCTTTCGATTTATCATCTTTAAAGACCCCAGCTAAAGCTTCTTCGAATCTCAAGATGGCTTTGTTATCTTCTAAGGGTTCGGTGACTGTGTAGTTCCCGTACAGCGATTGGGCATCCTCATGGAGGATTTCTATCTTCTTAATGTTGTCGCGGCCTTGAGGAATCAACAATGTTGAGTAGTCCATAAGGTTAGGTTCTATCGTTGATGGATTGATAGATTTGATTGGGAGCTGCAGTATATGTGAGATCAGCTTAATACAATCTTGTCTGGATGATTTGAAACTGTCGGTGGAAGTCGAAGCTGAAGTTGAAGTGATTGCAGTGTTGGATAACGAAGGGATATAGATGAGTGAAGAATGTAACTTGATGGCTTGGATTCTGAGGTGGGTTTGGATTACTTCGTGTACATCTTGCTCGATATCGATATGGGAAGACTTGTTAACCACCACTGTTAGTTTCTTCAAAGAGTCTAATGTAGTGGTGTTAAAGATTTGAGCCAAAGCAGTATGCCAGGCCTGAGTTTGTCGTAGCCAGAGTCGTGGGGTTTTGTTATAATCCAATAAATTCACTATGAGCAGTTCATCAGTATCAACTCTTTTACTAAATCCTTCCAATGTTTCCTTACGCGTTGATTCGATATATTCGCCAACTAATGTGTAAATCTCCAAAGTTGATAAAACCTCGTTGGATTCATCTTTGAAGTTGATATAAGTGTACCCTAGTGAAAAGGCATTAGCAATGGTATTAGTTTCGTTGGATGTGAGAAATGACGATGCGGTTTGGATGTATAGGTATTTGATGAACTGTTGCTGAACAGCTGGTGTACTATCTGTAGTGAAAACAAGGTTTGTTAGTTTCTGTTTTGATCAAAATGAAAATCATGACTTACTGACTATGAGAAGTGTCTTCTTGGGTGTCCTGACATTGTGTGATTGAAGCAATGTATTCCAAATTGTCATTGTATTTCGATGACGCGGTGGTTTAAAGACCTAAAGATGATTGAACTTGAGTGATTGTTTATGTTTTGCCACCAAACGCCAAATTTGCAAAATCCGCCACGCGCTGCGTCGTTAGATTTTTGTTGCCCCCAACGATTTCAAATTTTCGCGTCGGCGTTTTGCGTTTTGGCGGAACAAACAAAAACTTCAGCTGCTTCTCAGATCAGTGACAACAACGAAGAAGCAGTCTTCCCTTTCTTTCCCCAAAATCCAACCACTGCCTTACTTACTTACTTACGTACGCCCCAAAGTGCTTATGCTAATTCAAAGCCCTCAACTAAGCTTTATCCCTTTCCCTTGTATTTAAAACGCTTTATATTATGACAACAGTCAAAGATGACATTCCTACTGATGTTTCCAAACTGAAGATCTCCTCAACTGAAGCTGCAGGCAACTCTGCTTCTCATAAAGCTCCATCCACTAATAGCGTCAGTATCCCAGTTACAGACACCATCAACTGCAGCTCAAGCGGCAGCTTAGCCAACGATAACAGACCTATGGCTTCCAAAAGAAGAAGATCAAGTGCTGCTGCTGTCAACTTCCGCAGACCTTCCTCTGGTAATTTATTCCAAGGTGCTATTCCTTCTTCACCATCTAGACCACCATTAAGAAAGGAAAAAAAACGGAAGAGTGTTGCTCCAAGCTATGAGATCTCAGAACCAAAGGCTCCTTCAAATGGGTCCATCAAATTCACCACTTTCCAACAATACCTTTTACATGCTTTAGACATTGATAACAATACCCCGCAATCCGTTTTCAAGATCAATAATAGAAAATCCATAGAAAAAGTTGTTGTTTTGGTTATACCGAATTTGGATATTAACTCTCTAGGTTATATTGATAACGAAAATGTCTTCGTTGTTGATGGTGATGATAAGAAGGAAACCGAGGCCATCAATGAGAATATCAACTGTATCACCAAAGTGAAGGCCATCCCAGAATTACAGTTTTTCAACGAGCAGTTCGCTGACTGCATTCTTATGAGATCACCAGGTAGCAAAGATCAAATATTTCCATTAACAAAAGCTTTACTCACTAGACAATTCACAAAGAATGAAAAGAAGAAACTAAAAGATGAACTATCCAAGAAGAAATTGGTGTTACCAGATTTACTTATGACCTATGATGAATTTATTGCTAACGGTTATCCAATCCATCCAGATATCAAAGACATCAGAGAAGTCGTCCCGTTATCTGAAGGTTGGAAGGATACTTTCAAGTTCCAACACGATGGGTCTCATACATTTGCCTTAGATTGTGAAATGTGCGAAACCGCAAATGGTAAAGTCCTAACTAGAATCTCCATGATTGACTTCACAGGAGAGAATATCATTGATGAATTAGTTAAACCCGATGAACCAATCACGGATTACCTCACAGCTTACAGTGGGATCACGGAAGAAATGCTTAAGGATGTCACTACCACTTTGCAAGAGATCCAAGAGAAGATTTTGGGCATTGTGAGTTCTGAGGATATCCTCATTGGTCACTCCCTTGAGAATGACTTGAAAGTTATGAAGATTAGACATCCTAAGATCATAGATACAGCTTTAGTGTTTGAACATCCAAGAGGTCCACCTTTCAAATCCTCCTTGAAATACCTAACCAAGCAATTCTTGGGTAAAACCATTCAAGAAGGTTCCCATGACTCCATTATCGATTCCGTCTCCTGTTTGGATTTAGTAAAATTGAAATTAGTCGAGGGTGCCTTATTAGGCAAAACCATTGATGGGGAGCTGATTTTCAACGATTTAGACAAATTAGGCAAATCTGGAGTCGTTATAGATTATCATCGTGTGCAACCGGGTCAAGAAAGATACATTCAAGTGTCCAGTGACGAAGAATCATTACGAAAAGTTCTAGAGCTCATCCCTGAGAAACAGCTTATCATCGCACATTGGAAAGACTTTGAATTCAAGAAAGATGAAGAGAAAACAGAATTAGCTAAGACTTTAAACCAAAGATTGAATACATTATACACCAATTTACCATCCAACACCTTACTCCATATACTTACGGCCACAAGAGATCAAACCCAACTGAACGAGTTAATGCAAAGAAAGAGAGCTTTCAACAGAGAATATGCCACTAAGAAATTCAGTGAGATCGAGTCTAGTTGGTCCACCCAAGATGAAGAAGATTTGAAATTATGTGTCCTGAAGACTAGAATGGGGTTGTTGTTCGGGAAAGTTAAAGATGAGGATCATCAGATTGGTGTCGTTGGCAAGAATGACGTCCTGTTTTAGAATTTGATCATGAGTCTGATTCACAGTACGATTTTGGTTTTACAAAGTTCTGAGACTCTAGTACAATACATAAATAAAATCGATCTCTAATGTAAAAAAAAAAGTTGTAATATTCTAATGCTCTAACTTCTAATGAACCTAATTAATGACAACATCCCCATCGGCGTCCTTATTTGGATCCTCTGTCGTGGATGTTTCTGTAGCTGTAGGTTGAGATTCGGCAGCTGTGGCATCAGTTGGTTTTTGCGGCTGTTCAGTGACTGGTGCTGGTTGAGATGGTTGTTCTTCAGCGGTTGATTCTGGTTGTTGTTGTTGTTGTTGTTGTTGTTCTGCTGGTTTGTCTTCGGTGGCTTGTTCTTCGGTTGGTGGTTGCTCGATGATTTCTTCTGTTGTTGGTTGTAGCTGCTCATCTGATTTGGATTCTTCTTCTTTGGTTGATTCTTCTGATTGTGGTTGCTGTTCGCCTTCGGTTGTTATAGAGACTGGCTCTTCGGCTCTAATTTCATCTTGTGGTTGTTCTTTCGTTATCTCTTCTGGTTTATCAACGACAATTTCTTCTGGCTTTTGTTCAAGTTTCTCTTCCTGTGTGGTATCAGATTTATCTTCTGTTACTATTTCAGCCTTTTGTAGTTCAGTGGCAGTTTCTTCTGGTTTATCAACAACAATGGCTTCAGCAGCTTCAGGATCGTTCTTCTCTTCTTCCTTCTTTTCTTCAGGGGCTTGGACGTCATTAGCCTTACTCAGACCACTGATAGAGCCTTCAGAACCAACTGCACCTCTAATAGCATCATCGGTCAAATCAGAAACTCTCTTAGTCTCAACACCAGAATATAAATCTAGATCCAAAACGTCATCTTCTTCACCATCAACAACAGGCTTGTAATCTGTATCAATGACCCAGGTCTTAACCTTGAAATTATACTTCTGTTGAGATGGAGCACCCGGTGTATCTTCTTGGCCAAATGGGGTCGGGGTAGGGGTTGGGGTGACGACATTGGAAGCTAATGGAAGGACCTCCTTTGATGGTGTGTAGTAATCACGCTTCCAGTGGTTTTGTTGGTTGTTTTCCATGTAAATGCTGAGTGCATTGGCATTTCTGACAAGAGATTGGCCGTAAAGAGACTGTCTACCGGACATTTATGGTTGATTTGAGGGATGAATGATCACAAAGTACGCGTCAGATATCTATATCTGTTGATTTATTCGGCTCTGGTTTGTTGTTGATTTTTGGCGTTTTGGTTTTGGTTTGGTTTTGAAAACGCTCGCCGCTGTGGCGCGCCGCCACTGAATTCGCGAATGTCTGCGACGCGCGCCTTCTGAAAGACAAGATCAAAAATTCAAAACAGACAATAAGTGAACTGGCGTTTGAATTCACGAGAAGAGAGAGATATCATTTGAAGCTTTCAAGCAAGAACCTAACCTTTCAATTTCGCATTCTCCCATACATCACACTTTCCTGAAATCCTCAAATGGCTGGTAGCAAGATCAAGTCTGAAAAGGAATTGACTGATGAAAAGGATGCCTATGCTGCCGTTCTAAATGGTGGCAGCAGCGGTATGGGTGGTGTTGACTACGATCATTTGTTCTCAACCATGAAGACTGTCCACGCAGACAATGCCATTGATTTTGGTGATGAAGATGAATTAGCTGATGATGAATTACCAGAAGAAGAACCATCTTCTTCAGCTGTGAAAACACATACCAATCCTGATGACCTTTTTAATGACGATGACGATTTCTTTAACGACTTAAACGAAGAGGGGAGACAGTCTATTAATGATAATGACGACCAGTTTGATTTGTTGTTCTCCAATAAAGTAGATGAAGGTTTCATTCACCATGACAATAATCTTTTTGACGATTTTGATAAATCCAGACAACCAAGCACAAGTAAGACGCTGGTTTCTTCCAGTGGATCAACAAAGGCTTTACAAGGAAAGAAGAAAGTTGCTTTCCAGAAAACAGCCAAATATCTTGAGGAAGATGAAGAGCAGAAGAAGTTTCAAGAGAAACTTCTCAAATCTTACTTCCCAGCATTCAAGAAAGGCGCTGTATTGAAAATGAATTCTGTTTTTGGTCCAAAACCAACACATTATGAATACAACCCACCTTTGAATCCTATCAAACCATTAATTCCAACCAAAGTCAATTTGGAAGTCCAACCAGATCAAAGAAGAATCTTCAAATCATCTTTGCATCATCATATCAACCATAATGGTAAGAGAATAATATCGGTTGAACAAGAATCAGAAGAAAGCAGAGCTTCTAAGAAGCAGAAGAGAATCAAGATTGAAGAAGATTTGATGTTAACCACCGTTGATTGGGACTATGACTTGATTGTTGGGGACACAGACTCAACACAGACTCCAAAAATCAAAGAGATTGAGGATGATTTTGAAAGATCTTTGGACGATTATGACGACGATGCCATCTTGGAAGGTCAACTTTCAACCAAATTACAACTAGACCTGAACGATAAGCATTTGTTATTTGTTGAACATAAGGAAACTGATAACAAGAATAATGAAAAACTGATTGCCATCCCAACCAATGAACAATTGCTATTATCCAAGTTCAACATTTCCAATGATAAAAACTACCATCTGTTGAAAGAAAATTACCACAGTAAGATCAGATCCACCATTGGTAACCTTAACATCGAACATTCCACTCCTGCATTCAAATTACAATCTCCATATTATAAAGTTAAGTTGAGAAAAGAATGGCTTCGTGCTCCACACAGAGACACCTTCAAGACCAGATCTGGTCAATTGATACAATTCTCCAAATTGAAAACTAGAAAGAGAAAGAAGGATAAGTATAAAGACGTCAAAGAACTATACAACAAGACCACTGATTTGACTTTGGCTGATTCTGGTCAAACTGTGCTTATGGAGCATTCAGAAGAAACGCCAATTGTCCTTCCTGGCTACGGTATGGGTAGTAAATTGATCAACTACTACAGAAAAATCAACGAGGAAGACACATCAAGAAACAAGATGGTTATCGGTGAGACTCACGTCCTGGGCGTCCAGGATAAATCCCCATTCTGGAACTTCGGGTTTGTAGAACCAGGTAACTCTATTCCAACATTATACAACAAGTTGGTCCGTGCCCCAATCTTTGCTCATGAACCTGCCCAAACTGACTTCTTATTGATTAAGAATTCAGGTGCTGGGTCTGGTCCAAGATTTTATTTGAAGCAAATCACCAACTTATTCCTTATTGGTCAATTATTACCTGTTGTTGATATTCCAGGTCCACATTCAAGAAAGGTTACCACTGCCAGTAAGAACAGACTTAAGATGATCGTTTACAGAATCCTTAAGAAAAACCCAGGTAACCGATTATTGGTTAAGGATATCTCTGCACATTTCCCAGATCAAAATGATATGCAAAACAGACAAAGATTGAAAGAATTCATGGAATATCAAAGATCTGGGCCTGATCAAGGTTATTGGAAGTTGAAAGAAGAACTGCCACACGATCATTTGATCTCACCTGAAGATTTGACTTTGCTGGAGGCTATGCATGTTTCTCAGCAAAACCTGGATGATTTGCAATTCTACTCCATGGATGATGAAGAAGTCTCTGATGAATTGGCCCTTTGGAATTTGACCAAAAATTTCATTAATGCTACCCAAGGGAAAGCCATGCTACAATTAAACGGTGACCCAGAAGGTAAGGCTATTTCATTCATGAAGACTTCCATGAAGGGTGGTTTCAAATCTCATGAATCCAATGGTCATAGTTACAATGTCGCTCTTCAACAAAAGGCTTATGATGAAGAGATTTCCAGACAATGGTATTCGCAACAAAAACGATTCAGTGGTAACAAACCAGCTTTCGAACAATTGGAGAAGGAATTCCTTGCCATCAAAGAGAAAGAGAAGGAGAACAAAAAGAAAGAAAAGGAAAGGGAAAGGGAAAGGGACAATGACAATGATAATGACAAGGAGAAAGAAAGCAAATCAAAAAAGAAATTAAGATTCTTGAAGATCACAAGATTGGTGTTAGACAAGAACGGTATCAAGCAAAGAAAGCATGAAATCATCAAAGATCCGGAATTAATCAACGCGTACATCAAACGCCGTGAGAAACTGGAACAAGATGTAATCCCAGATGAAATCAACATCACAAATGATGACGAAAAGAACCAAAGATTAAGGAAGAACTTGGAAGAACAATTGGCCAAATTGGAAAAGAACAGAGAAAGACGTACCGCCAGAAAAAGAAGTAAAGAAGCTGCCGCTGCTGCCGCTACCTCTTCCTCTACGCCTCAACACGGTACACCCGCTAAGGCTGAAACCCCAGGTGCCACTCCTTTCACTGGTCCTGGTTCTCCACCTTCTGGCTCTGCTGCAGGTACTCCAATGGGTGATAACGGTTTCGGCGATGATCCAAGGAGTAAGTCTACTCAAAGGAGATGTGCTACATGTGGTGGTGTTGGTCATATTAGAACTAATAAGTCTTGTCCAATGTACCACGAAGGTAATCCATGAACAATATTTGGCTGAGTTTTTGAATTGGTTTGGTTTTAAAGGTTTCGATAACGCGAGTTTGTTTAGCTTTGAATAACATTTTGCATTGCATATAAGCTAGATCCTCTTCTTCAGAATCACAATCAAGCTTTTGATTAGCTATTCGTATCGAACAAAGTAGAATAATAGGCACAACAATAAAGCTAATTTCAGCTAGCGTTAAGACAATAGTGTGTAAATAAAGTATAGGAGGTATATATAAATATAAAAGATTTAATAGAAAAAGTCAAGTTTGTAGCATAATTGTATTAGATCTAACAATTTTGTTCTAAATTAGAGCCTATTCAACGATGGCGTAGTTACCACCGATCCACGCGTTGAAGAAGTCGATGGCGTTCTCTGGTTGATCATATGGAACCATGTGACCAGCGTCGTAAACTCTTAAGAAGGAGAAGTTCTTGTGGTTCTTAACTTCACCAGCTTTCTTACCGTTAACAACCCAAGATTTCAATTTGGCAGAAGCGAATTCATCACTACCAGACCATGGTAAGACATTGGACCAAGCTTCGTTACCTAACCAGTTGCAGATGTAATCTTTGTCACCGGCATAAATCAAAACAGGTAAACCAGACTCTAACAAGTTAGTGACGGCCTTGTGGTATGGTTTCATCCAATCACCGGCGAAAAGGAAATTTCTGTTGATATCAAAGTTACAAGATTCATAATGGTCAACTTCGGCACCAACAGCATTCTTGACGAAATCTTGGTTCAAGTACTTGTCGATATAGTCCAGACCAGTGTAACATAGGGAACCACCTTCACATTCACCTCTGATATCATAAACATTTCTTCCAGTTTTTTGATATGGGCCAATTTGAGCGTTGTTACAGTAAATAGCAGCTGGAACACAAGACCAAACAGATTCAGAATCGTAGCATGATTGAATCAAAGACAAACAACGGTCTTGGGTGCTCAGCATGTTTTCACATTCGGATTCTGGTAAGACGGATGGTTCACCACCTTCACCGCAGGCCATTGGTTCGAAGTACTTGTATTGGGTCAAAGGATCAGTTAAACCGTTACCAATCAAAACAGAAGTCAAGTCGAATTGTCTTTCTTCATGTGATAAGATCTCAGAGGCGAAGACTGGGATGTAGTGACCTGCATAACTTTCACCAGCGATGTGGAAAGGTAAGTTCTTGTATTCGGAGAATTGCTTGAAGAATAATTCTAAGAAAGCGTAAACATCCTTACCAGCAGCAACCGTATTGGAAACAGAGTTGGAAGAATAAGAGTAACCGACGTTGATTGGTTGATCTAAGAAGATAACAGAGGCGTTCTTGTTCCAGGAGTGTGGGTTATAGATTGGCTTGATATCTTCACCAATAGATGAAGAACCTAATTCAAAGAATAAACCAGTTAAGGAAGAACAACCTGGACCACCATTCAACCATAACACAACAGGGTCGTTCTTTGGATCATTTCTTGATTCGAAGAACCAGTAGAAGAAATGTTTATCTTCATCTTCAACATCTAAGTAACCAGAGTATTGTTTGACATCGTCAATACCTAATGAAGCCGGGTCGTTCTTCTTGACTCTTAAAGCATAGTTTGGTAGGGAGTCACTTTGAACATGGAAGTCAAATTCACTGGCTGCCTTGGCCGTGTGTGGTTTGGATCTAGACAGGAACTCCAAATTGGAAGCAGCTTTAGGAAATGACAATTGCATTTCACCCCATAACTTCTTGACATCCTTTGGAATGGATTCAATAGAGACACCTAAAGCTTCAGAAGCTTTTTCTAATAAATTTTCCCCAAAAAGGGTTTGTTGAATGGAGACAGCACTGGCATATGGGGCTAAAGCCAATAATGCAACAGAGGATAGTTTCATTATGTCTGATTGTTTGTGTAGTAGAGCAATTGGGTTGATTAATTGAATCTGCTGTTGATTGGGGAGTGTGGTTCCGGGTGGCGAATAGCGCAGAGGATGGGGTTTTTGACTTATCTGCCAGCTTTTGTGCCTACAACTACCGCTATCGCAAAAGTTGCTGAGCCAGCTCTTGACCTGGTTTGGGACACATGAGCATGACGTCAACTTTCACGTGACTTCAATCATTATATAATCATTGAGATTGCCTTCTCTATATGGTGAAATTCGCGCTGTTCTATCTGTCAAATCCAACTGTTGCAGCGCCTCTTCAATCTAGTATGTACCAGAAGAGAGTCTGGGAGTTTAGTTTCTCGTGGCAACAGTGACAACAATTGCAACAACAAGATCAAAATACGCTATCACCATAACTTCACGAACAAATAGAAATGGACAGCTTTCCTGGAGGATTCCCTGGCCTTTACCCTACCTCATCACCAGACTCTTCGAACATCATGCCGTTTCCTTACGGGAATCAGGAACGTTCAAGAAGCAATCTCAATGACATATCCCCTCAAACAATCGCTTTATCCAAGTGCATCAGATCCAAGAAAAGACAGTTCAAGAATGATCTCATATCAATCTTTGATAACCTCTGCTTTGTCTACTTCTTCACTTGTTACCTATATGATTGCAGCTTGCTGATATTGATATCAAGGTCTTTATCCCAACTGGTAAGTTTCATTTGATTTTTTTCTCAGATCAGTATAGACACTAACAATTTATAGTTATTAATGGCTCTTCAATACTCGCCTTTCCTGCAAGGATTCTTTTCGAAAGCTTCCGGTAAGAAGTCCACTTTCAATATCTTGATAATCACCACCGTTCTGACAATAGTATCCCATCTAACAACGAAGTTACCAACACCCAATGATGACGGTTATGTTTATGGCCACCATACACTACAAGCTATTGGGCAGCACCAGCTTTCTAATCATTACTGGCTACTGTCGTATGACTTTGTGATCTTCTTTCTACAATTGACTGTTTACTCTACGCAATTCTCTTCCAAGAGAGCACTGCATGCCAGAAGCACAGTTGAAGATGACCATGACGGCTACCAGGGAACAATCAAGGCCCTGAGAATACCTGTTGTTGAATCTCTCAATATGCACTGTGCTTCAATTTCAGAGCTCAAAGAGGATGAAAGGTTAAATGAAGAGAACAGTCAGAGATTGGCTAGCCAGATCGAATCACTTTTGAATGGAAATGGCGATACCGTGGATGCTGGTTATGGCGCTACAAATCAAAGAGATTCTAGTTTGAATGCATTTTGAAAGATGATTCTCTCTAGTCTTATAGAAAATAATGGAATAATGGGTTTAGTAATTGTTAATAAACGAATGTAGCTAGCTGAGGGATGTTCGGGATTTGACACAAAGGTACGGATCAAAAAGGTCGCGCGCGAATTGCCGGCTGACGCATCCAAAATAGTCTAATTGACCCACTCGTCACATAATTAATAAGCAAACCTTTCAATACATACATTCCACGTATCATATTCTTTAATATAACCACTGTTGCTTCTATCTTGACGCTAACCCTTCCCTAGACAAAGCTTCAACTTTAGAAGCAACATCATTTTAATACTCATTCACTACCAATCTCCACAGTGTTAACTTTTAACAAACCACAAGAATTATGCACGTGGGAAAGCTAGCACTTCACTTTCTTAACACCTTGAGCGTCTTCAAAAAGATCACAACAGTGTCAGAGGAACGCCCTGTTGTGTTTTGGCATGGGATGGGTGATTCTCATAATAGCTTGTCCATGCAACGGGTGTTTGACTTAACTCGTGAAGTGAAGCCTGATATCTTCGTCCATTCGGTTTACATAGATGAAGACGACTACAAAGATCAAAGAGCCAGTTTTATGGGTAATGCTACCTCACAAGTTGAGTCTGTCTGTGAGCAGTTGGGAGATATCAAAGAATTAGAAAATGGTTTTGATATGATTGGCTTCTCTCAAGGTGGTTTGTTTGCAAGAGCTGCTATTGAGAAATGTGGTTTGAAGGTTCACAATTTGATAACATTTGGTTCTCCTCACTCTGGTGTCTATGACTTACCAAGATGTGCAGAAAAGGACTGGTTCTGTGAAAGAAGGAACAAACTATTGAAGTCACAGGTTTACAATGAGAAGGTACAAGGCACTATCATCTCTGCTCAATACTTTAGAGATACACTTCAATACGACACGTACTTGGAGAGATCGGCCTTCTTAGCCGATGTTAACAATGAGAGGGAAGAATCCAAAAATCAAACTTATGCCGAGAACCTCTCCAAGATCAACAAGCTAGTTCTCATTCAATTCGAACAAGATGAGACGCTGTTACCCAAAGAATCCGCTTGGTTCTACGATAACGAAAAGTTGACAAGACTGAGCATCCCATTCAATGAATCTGACTTTTACAAAAAGGACTGTGTTGGTTTAAAGACGTTATACGATGAGAATAAAATCGACTATTTATCTGTTGGTGATTATCACATGAGATTCAGTGATGATTTCTTTAAAGGGATTGTTAATAAGTACGTTGGTGGTAGTAGAAACGACGAGGATAATCAGGTTCAACAACTTTCGTTAGATTAAGACTAGTGATGTAACAGTTTACTATTCATTATACAACTTCAACATCAGAACCAAA
Source organism: Waltiozyma solani (assembly GCA_030462955.1). NCBI lineage: Eukaryota > Fungi > Ascomycota > Saccharomycetes > Phaffomycetales > Wickerhamomycetaceae > Waltiozyma > Waltiozyma solani. The sequence continues at coordinate 209,970 of JAKVQS010000001.1, forward strand.
CATACTATCGATATCACCATCTTCATTCAAACCAATGTCAACACCTAGTACATCCAACAAATTATCATCTGCATCTTCCTTTGGTGTTGGTTGTATCATATTAGCTGTTTCATATTCATACTCATATTCATTTTCATATTCAAACTCAAAGGCATCAAAATCATTACTGATACTGAGACCTTTTTTGAGATCATCCACACTAGATGCTGCGATTTCGTTTCCTTGTATACACTCAATAACGCCATTGAATTCTGCGGTTTTAAGCGGTTCGTATTTGTTCGCATAGTCGGAATAACTTGTCCCTGCATTCTCCGACGTAGAATAATCTGAGGCCTTGGTTGTTTCAAAGGTTTTGCTGTAACTAGAGTTTATCTTTGACTTATCCATCGTGGTTGTTGCATCATCGAAGATCTCGATAATGGATTTGTAGTCTACTGATTTTTCGGTCTTCGATTCAACATTGCCTTGTTTTGTGACCTTGGTGGTGATGGCATCGTTTTGCTTCTCTGGCGATCTTTCATTGACTTTTGGTTTGCTCTTGATAAGTGGAGGCTTCTTTGGCATATTCAAAAACCTAACAAATTCAGCGTCGTTAAGTTCTTCATCTGATTCAAAACTATCATCAAGGAATTTCTTCTTTGTGGCTTCTGGCTTCTTAAACTTGGATAACAGCGTTTTAGGGTCTTTGGACATAGTTTGGCCTTTGCTTGAGACTAGAAATTCCAAAGAGACTTGATAGTTGTTCAAAGCCTCTCTATTTGTAGTTGGTACCTCAGTGATTAGCAGTTTCGATTGCTTTCCACTGGATTTCCTTGGTTCTTTTAGTCTTCTCAAAATCTCATCATCAGCATCATCTGAGAACCCTTCTATGATTTTATCAGGTGTTTCATATGTATCTTCTTCATCTAAATCAATGATTCTTTTGGTGCTATTAGTTTTTGGAACAGGTTTAATGTTACCATTTCTCTCTTCACAATGCCCAAAGCTTTTCACATCAATCCTTTTGGTAAGAATTTTGGATGAATTATATTCTTCGTAGGTTCTTTGTTTCTTCGAAGCTTTGACTTGTTCATGATGTTCTGTCAATTTCTGTAGTACGTCGAAAGAAGATTTGAATTTATTTGCGTTTGCGGTAACTTCACCATGGTTCTGGATATCTTCTGGTTCCTTGCTTTTTGATCTCTTTGGAGCTGGAGGAGCTAGGCCTTCACGGCAACAAAGGTGACGGCACCTGTAGTAGTCTATGTTAGTACTCGTTTCCAGTCTTATGAGTGTGAGTTTGCATACTTGGTTTTGTCTTTACACGTATGTTTACATGTAAGATCACCATGTGTTCTTTTTACATCATACGACTTAGATTGTACCACAGTATTGTTCTCTAGATTTTTTCCTTTCATCTTTGAAGATTGAACCATTAGACTTTCAAGTTCTGAGTCGTCTTCTAGCTTTGATCCATCATCATCATTCTCAAGCAGTTCTTTATTGCTTCCTGTTTGAGTTTCTTCGTCGAAAAAAAAACAGTATAATGTTAGTAAATGAGAGAGAGTTAAGAATAATCTGAGAACATCCAGGGTATAATAAAATACTTTTCTTCGTTTCACCTAATGCTGGTAATTGATCTAATAAGTTTCGATCTAGCGACTGATTTAAATCAATCACAAAGGATTCTTTGACCCCTGCAATCTCTGCGCAGAATATTTGGTGGGAAAGACTCAAGCCCCTAGTCCTCAACAAAACTTCTAGTCCAAAAGACTTTTCACCCTGAATTCTATGGATTCCAGTTCTTCTGAAATCAACAAGCTCACCATTGGAAAGCCCTGAAACGACAACCACTGTCAATGGTCTGTTATTCCATCTTGATAATTTGCATTCTAAGCTAATTGAGACTTTCAATTTGATAACAACAGTATTTTGGTCATTCTTCGACTTGTAAGCTTTCACAATTGTTGAAGAGATAGATAGTTTAGGAAGGTTTTCTAATTGATTCAAAATCTTCATACCTTGACCTGGCTTCAAGCACCCACAGTATTCAATCCTGTTGCTTTGAAAATCCTTCAATTGTTTGAAATTTCCTATGTTATGGTTTGCAAATCTTCTCACTGTAACAATACCGACATTATCAAGCTGTTTCAAAATCATTGGTGTATCTTCCCAACAGCCACCGCTGATGCATCTCGCCAACGTTAAGCAGTTATTCAACGAAATGTAGTCTTTTTTCTCGATGAAGCAGTCTAACAAGCATCTAATCAATCTACCAACATGTTTAATAACATAGAACTTATCTTGTTTGAATGCTTGCTGGATTTTCATTAGTTGTGAGTCGTTTGGATACTCGATTCCACCAAGTTCATATTGAATAAGGATGTAAATTTTCTCATAGTTCTGCTCAATTGATTTCGATGTCTTCTTCTTGGAAGTTTTAACTGTTGTTGTAGCTTTCAAAGGGTACTTCATAATGGGTGAGTCGTTGATCTCTTTGAAGAGTCTCTTTTCCGTTCTTTTCAATCTTATAGTTTCGAACTCTTTGGCTTTGGAAACTAGCGTCAAAATATCAGCAATTGTCTGATTTGCTGGAGATTTCATAAATGTCTTCATGGTTTCAAAGAAGACATAATGCTTGGTCATGGCCTCTCCAAATGCTGTGCATTCATATTCTTTGTCTTCTATCTTGATGAGCTGAAAGTTTATCAACTCCCTAATTTTTGCTTCACAATACTTCATCAATCGTTCATCCATGCCTAACTGATAGCTGAATGGAATCTCATTGTAAGCTGTTGGGTTTGATTTATATCTTGAGTAGAAAAATGTATGCTTCAACCAAGACACGGCTTCTTCTAAAGATGTGATGGTCTTCAAATACGTCTCTGAAACAATATTTTCGTGAAGATTCAAGTGCAACCGACTTTCCAACTTTTCATTCCCTTTGATGAAATTCTCATAGTGCGTTTGCTTTTCAGAGCTAGTCATCACAATCGCTAAAGCTTCTTTCTCGAACTGTGGTCTACCTGCTCTACCCATCATTTGCAAAATATCTAATTCTGAATATTCTTCAAAGTGATTGGTATTCCAGATTTTTGTACCTTTGATGATGACCAAATAGGCAGGAAGATTGACACCGACTGCTAAAGTAGATGTACAGCATAAGATCCTGATTTTACCGCTAAGAAAGCCTTGTTCAACAGACAAGCGGTCTTCAATTGATAAGCCCGCATGGTGAAATGAGACACCATTTACTGAGTATTCCTTTAAATCTTTGTCTCTTGCATTTATGACATTATTAGATGATAACCCATTATAGTGTGTGGTAATATACTTCGCTGTTGACATCGTAGAATTTCTTGTTGGACAAAAGATTAAAACTGGCTTTCTATTCTTATTGAACTGGCTCAAATTCTCAACTAGTTTCTGATTCAAAATGACATCAAAGACCCAATTATTTGCAGTTTGTTTATAGCCGTAAACTTTCTTTTCTAACTTCACTGGACGATATTCCTCACCAAAGACTAAAGTCAATGCGCTGACTTCACTTATAGAGTTGAGATTGATCCAGCTAGAAACATCATGGATATTTGGAACAGTGGCGGACAAAGCAATAATTCTAATTGAATGACAGATCTTCTTCATTCTAGTCACGACAACCTCTAACGTAGAGCCTCTGTTTTCTCTTAAGATATGTACTTCATCAATTAGTAGCAATTTGATTAATCCAAACAATTTAGAATAATCAGCCCACTTCCTTGTCATGAGATCCCATTTCTCAGGTGTTGTAATGATAATGTTGGCCTTCTTAACCTTATCAGTTTCTAGGAACCCTGTGTCACTAGTTAATGTGCCCACACGTAGTCCAAAAGTTGAAAACCTATTGTTCCAATCATTTTGTCTTTCAATACATAAAGCTTTGGTTGGAGCTATGTATAGAATCTTAATGTTTTCGGTGCTTCCTTGTGTGTTCAATAGTCTTAGGATGGCTAGTTCGAACAACACAGTCTTACCCGAACCTGTGGGAGAACTAATGACACAGTTATGGTCTTGTTGATAAATGCTACTGAAACATTTAGATTGCATAGGATTAAAATGAGCGAAATTGAAGATATTTCTAGTCTTGTCTGATAGCAGATTTGTTGAAATCAATTGATGTGACTTGTCAACGGAGTGATGAATGATGTTTGACGATGCATCAGCAGATGTGTAGGAGGTATTGGATTGATGGAAAGTGTTAAATCCTTGATCAGGTTCTGCATTATAATCTTCATCAGGAACATCAATAGATTTGATGCCTTGGAACTGGAAAGAAGTATTGTGCTTTGGTTGTTGGTGAAATGGAAGCCCAGCAAGTTGTCTGTTAAACTCATTAGATTGTATAAATGAACTTGAATTGTTAGGAGTGATTTCCTTTTCATCATCTGAGAGTTCATCTACTTGTTTGATAAAATCCATCTCTGACGATTAGCCGCTGAAGAAATTGAAAGATGCGTGATTTGATGTGACAATGGGAAAGGCTATCTTTCTATTAACACCTTTCTGAAGGATGTGTAGAATAAATTGTACCCTATGGGTTCCAAACAAATGGTTGAGTGATTAACTCTATTGACTATTGTAGTAAAATCATGTTGGAGGCAAATATTGGATTCGCAACCTGATGAATTTTTGAGCTGGGGCTGTTCCTAATGGCGCTGGATCTGAAAAGTTGAGGATTTCGTGGTTTGGTTTGTTTACATTTCAAATGATCCGCGCATTGGTAGGAACACTTCATAGGGAGAAACCAAGGAAAGGAGGAGTCGTAAATTGGCCTCAAAGTTCAGATACTCAAAGGAGTTTTCCCAGTTCCAAATTTTAAATAATCTGGTTGTAATTTCCTCTTCTTTAGTGCCACACGATTTGTTTATATAATACCCTTCATTGTGGGCCCCACAGTGATATTATCTTCTTTATCCCTTTCACCTGGTTGAAAGTTGTGGTGTTGTGGCGTCTTCCACAATTTCCTATCTTGGCAATTAATTTGTTTTTCGGCTGTGTCAAGAAACCTGAGTGATGAGGAATAATCACGACTTTAATGCTATCTGAAATACATGCTCTGATCTTCCCATGTTGACGATCATTCTAGTTGACAAATGCGGTAAAGCAGTCCTTATAATTCACAATTCGCATCCGAAATTTAATCATGATTTGGATCTTGAGGAAATAGATCGCAGCTTCTAACTTTAGGATAGTGAGGAGTCTGTTCCCTTTTAGTTATAAAGATCACACATCCCATCGTTTATCATCATTACATTCTTTTAAATTATCATAAGATGTTGGACCAACTTTTGAATGATTTTATCCGAGCAGATCATAGCAGGTCCTTGAACAGAGAGATGACATCCTACCTTTCCACATCCAATAACAAACTAGCCACTTTTGATGAAACAACGCATCTTGTGCCCTCTTCTTCCTCCCACACGTCAGACAGTGATGACAATTTTGAGTTTGGCAATGAATTTATAGATCTATCGGTCCCACACTCAGAAGTTATGAAGAGAAGAAATTCCAGTTTCCACAGGGTGAAATCAATCTTCATAGACTATTCCAATAAGCACGAACTGGAACAGAACTTTATGTTCAAGTTGGACTTCTTTCTTTTGACTTCTGCAACACTAGGTTATGTTATCAAATACTTAAATCAGACCAACATTTCCACAGCTTACATGAACGGTATGGATGAATATTATCACATGGATAACAACGAATACAATTACATGACAGCATGTTGGTCCATAGGTTACTTTATTGGGCAGATTTCTTCAGCTTATTTCCTTAGGAAGTTTCCACCCAGATACTTTTTAGGAGGATTAGAGATTGTGTGGGGTTTGCTAACTTTGCTAATGGTTTACACAGATGATATTAATCAAGTTCTTGTTATTAGATTCCTTGTGGGGTTGGCAGAATCTGCTTTTTTTCCTTCAATGGAATACATCTTTGGCTCTTGGTACAACCCAGATGAGATCACCAAGAGATCCACACTCTTTGCTTTAAGTTCAAGTTTCGCTGGTATTAGCACTGGTCCTATTCAAAATTTGATCTTAAAATTCTTCAAAGATGGTAGATATGAACCATTCCAATACCTTTTCCTTTTTGATGTTTTAGTTTCAGTTCCAGTTGGTACTATCACCATCTTCTTTAATCCAGATACACCAACAACTACTACAAATTGGTACTGGACTCCGAATGATAAATTGATTGCTTTAGAAAGAAGAAGATTATCAGGTGCTTTCACGAAAATCAAACATCAACGTCGGCAGAGCGATTGGGTTAGAATTAAGTCATTTTTGAAATCTTGGGAAACATACTTCTTTCCTTTGTTATTCATTTGTTACAACAACACTGGTGTTTCCCAAATCGTCGCAACTACTTATCTTAGAGATGAGTTGAAGCTACCTGCAGAAAAATACAATTTGTTTCCATCTATTACAGGATTCGGTTGTATGATTGTTTCCTTATCAGCTGGATATGTCGCTGATTTCTTCGAAGGTAGGGCTAATCACTTGTTCATCTACTTCTATTATTTGTTCTTAATCATTGGTTCTTGGGCATTGGCATTCTACTGGGACTACATGAGTGTTCCAACACATATCCTGATGTACTTTATCATCTTACTTCCGAGTAGTTATGGTCAGCCACAAATATTCTCCTGGATCAATAGAACATTAGTGGATGATGATTTGAAAAGACACTTCATCGTCGTTGTCACAAATGCCATACCTTACTTGACCAACACTGTAAGCATTATCGTTTGGGATACGCGTCAACAACCAAGATTTCAGCTGGGTTTTATTTACAACGTATTTTTGGGTGTCATTGGTTTAATTACGACCGCTGTTGTTTGGTACCTGGTAAACAAGAAACAAGAAGATGGTGAGGATGTTAGCTGCAGAAGCATTAGATTTAGAAGTGACACTGGATCTGAAGATGGTGATGATGTTGAGGCTGTTCACCATCACCATCATCATGTTAAGCCCGGGTCAAACAGTAAATAATTGGTTGACGATATGATATGTCTGTGTTTTGTTTTGTTTATATTGTGCTGCAGGGGGTTACATATACATACACGTGACTTATCTCAAAATATCACGTGCAATTAAACTTTGTGTATGGCTACGTTTGCGGTAATTTTCGTGGAAGGGATAGCCGCGGCATCTGTCAAATTTTACGGGCCCGTCCGTTCGGAGCCAGCACTAAGCGTGGCAAATTAATTAGGTCATCTTCACAGGCTGGATGGAAACTTGGAAGGATTTAGCAGCGCCATAAAAAAAACCAATCCCTGAAACTGACGTTAACCAACAGGCTCAGAGAGAAAGTGTTTACTGGTCGATTCGGTTAGTTCTTTCAATCCATACTTATAGACTTTTCGATCCATCCGTCATTAGCAATTGCAATTCCATTCCTGCATTATCTCACACAACTACCCTGGATACCATAATAAAGATGTTGCCACAATTAGTGAAGAGACAATCCTCGAGCTTCATTAGAAGAACAACACTCGTTGGTTTAAACAGATGTCATATTCAAGTTCATACTCTTATCTACAGATGTCAAAGTACACAGTCGAGTAATAGCAACAAACCAGCTGGCGCCACTGGAATGAAACCAGCTGAGGTCATCGACCCTAGGAAAGCTCCAGTTGAAACAAAGATCGAAGCAAAGCCTCCATTATGGGACAGAGTTAAACACGAAATTCAACATTACTGGGACGGTACCAAGTTGTTAGGTTATGAAGTCAAAGTTTCTACCAAGTTGCTATTCAAGATGCTCAGAGGTTACGAGTTGACCAGAAGAGAGCACAATCAACTGACCAGAACCACTGGTGACTTATTCAGATTGGTTCCATTCAGTGCTTTCATTATCATTCCGTTCGCTGAATTATTGTTGCCAATTGCCTTGAAATTATTCCCAAACTTATTGCCATCCACTTATGAATCCAAAGCTGATAAATCCAAGAAGAAGGAAAAATTGTCTACCACCAGAAAGCAAACTTCCGAATTCTTGAGAAAGACTTTGAAGGAATCTGGTTTAAAGTTAGACCATGGTACCACTCCTGATGAAAAGAAAGAATTTGTTCAATTCTTCAGAATTTTGAACACCCTGGGTGAAACTCCAACTAGAGAACAAATTGTCAAGATTGCCAGTTTGTTCAAGAACGATGCCGTTTTAGATAACTTATCCAGACCACAATTAGTCGCTATGGCCAAGTATATGAACTTGAGACCATTCGGTACTGATCACATGTTACGTTATCAAATCCGTTATAAATTGTTGCAGATCATCAAAGATGACAGAGCCATTGATTACGAAGGTGTCGAATCTTTGTCTTTGAGTGAATTACAAAGTGCTTGTATTTCCAGAGGTATCAAGACTGCTGAAGTCTCACCAGCCAGATTGAAAGATGACTTGAAGATCTGGTTAGATTTAAGACTAAGACAAAAGATCCCATCAACTCTATTGATTTTATCCAGTGTTTACACATATGGTGAAGCCAAGAACATCGATAACTACTTTGATGCCTTAGTTCAAGTTCTCAGATCTATTCCAGATGAAGTTTACAACGTCACCAAGGCTGAAGTTGACACCAGTGATGCTAAATTGAAATTGAACATTATCAAGGAACAAGAAGAATTGATCAAGGAAGAAGAAGAACATGGTGTTAAAATTCCAGTCAAAGACAATATCAAATTGGAAGATTATGAAAAACAAGAAGCTGAAAAACCAGCTGCTATTGAAGCTCCAGCTGAAACTTCAAAGGAGTCCAAATAATAGTTATGTACACACGTCGTATTAATAGAAACATTAAAGCAATACCTATATGTTATGCCTGTTCTATAAACAGATGTACAACGTAGTATTTGGAATTAGTAAAACATGAAACCCAGTAATTGAAATATTAATAACCTAATACACAGAAAAATCTAATAATAAATATGAAATGCAAACTAAAATGCCTCTGCCAGTTTTTTTTTTAGTTGGTACCAGTGGAACCGAAACCACCGGCACCTCTTTCGGTTTGGTCCAATTCAGCTTGTTCGATTTCGACGATATCAGCATTGACGATCTTTTCCAAAACTAATTGGGCGATTCTATCACCTTGCTTGACTTCGAAGTCCTTGTCGCTGTGGTTGAAAAGTACAACTTTGACTTCACCTCTGTAATCAGCGTCAACGACACCGGCACCGGTGGAGATACCGTTCTTGACAGCTAACCCAGATCTTGGAGCGACTCTGCCGTAAGTACCGATAGGACAGATGATAGATAAGTCAGTGGCGACTAAGCCTTGGCCCTTGGCTGGGATGACGGCAGCTTCGGAGGAGTATAAGTCGTAACCGGCAGATAAAGGAGAACCCTTGGTTGGAATGGTGGCTTTGTCAGATCTCTTGAAGACCTTTAAAGTTTCGTTGACTTTGGATTTCTTGATTTCATTGACAGACATTGTGATTGTTCTTTTGAATAACTGCTGCTGTTGAAGAAGAAGAAGCCTTTGCATGAGGTATCCGTCTGTTTGACGAGGTGGGATTTGTTTGTTTTATATTCGAGTAATTTCCCTGTGGCAAATTTTTTACGCGTCGACTTTGAATTTTTACATATTTTGGACGCGTCGCGTTTCTTCTTCGTGTCGGTAAACAAACGTTGTTGTGTTTTTTTGTTATTAATGATATTTGTTTAGCAAGCCCAGTGCTTGAGCTTAGTATGTATGGGGAATCAGTGATATGAGTCTATTACCATGCTAAATGAGCACAAAAATACTATTGATGAGACGATTGTAGATGGATGATACTGCTTGCTGAACTCAGTGCACACTCCTCTGATAGCTCCTTTCAACAACCACCTGGCTTGATAGTGCGCTATACTTTCACGATTACATCCAGCGCAACAAATCAAAAGACCACCCAGCCAATCAATTGCTTTGAATTCTGATCAGTACCCCTTGTCTCAATAGCCAAATTTTATCAAAAGTCTCAACTACCGAACGTTGGCCTTTAAAACACTGATCCGCTTTTGTGGCAAAGCCCCACACCTTCAACGTTAATCAACATCAATAAATAACAACAGAAGTCACTATCAAAGCTTGAAGAAACTGGACATGTCAACTTCTGCCATGATCTCATTCAAAGATTACAACATCAATTTGCTGGATCAAAAGGTAAAAGCTTCAACATTTTGAAAACAGGCACCCCAATTTGCTCTCTTATCGCTCAAAACAGACCAAAGATGCTATTGTCTTGAAGCATTCACAGCCTGGTTGCTCACTCCCCAAATATGTTCGGCCCACAAAGTGGTACAGGGATGGAACTTGGAGTTGGCAAAGATGAAAAGCCTTGTTCTGGTTACCAAGACTTGTTCCAACTAAGATATGAAGGACATCTATCTTCTCCCACTACAAACTTTTTGAAGGAAACTTTATTTGGTTTGTTCAATAATACAATTTTTGAGAATTTGATGCTTCATGAATATGTTGATCGTGATACCGTCGCTGATACTCACAAGTGCAAATTCTTGGAACATTGCAACGCTGAAGTAGGAAGACAGAAATGTTACGATTCTCATGAGAAAATCAAGAAAATGAGGACTAAAACCAAGGAAATTATCGTGTGTTTTGAGTCTTATGGTAGTGATTCAGAACGATATGGCGAAGACTACGAAAATCTTGGAAAGTTAGAATCAGACACCGATTATCAAACCGTGGTCTCCATTGTTGAATTTGAGAACGTTCCATTGCTTGCAGACTTCAGATTGAATATCACTCAGAAGCAAATTAATGGAGGAGATGTCATGAGTACTGCTTTGACTTTTGTTTTAACTCTTAGATACAGCAAGACTACACCTCCATGGAAGATGAATCTTGTTCATCATGCTGCTGCTAAGGATACTATTGCTTTGTTTTCAACTCCGGATTTTAGGAATCGGGCTTCTGCTCCTTGAATTGTCTCTGAACAGTTGAATAGTTCTTATTTAAAAGGTCAAAGAATGTTGCCTTCCTTATTGATATGTATATCTGGGCTTTAACAATGTAGATTAGACTTCCCAAAGCAATAAAATTTAACACTTCAACTGTTGACTGAAGACAAATTTCCGCTTTCAAAATAAGATAAAGGGAACTCTATCAGTCTATCTTTTGAACTTGAATAGATTTATAGTTCTAAAGAATCTTCTATAGCGTTTAAGTTTATCCGGAGTTTAAATCAAGCAACTTACCTCGTATATGATTATTGTACCTATCATTGCAGAACATATCATCTCAATTGACATTTTTAATAATAAGCTGCTTGAAGTTGAAAAACAATGTTCTTGATCTTCGGAGGATTAAGATCAAGGTTTTGGGTGACTTGAAACCCACGCCCTGAATTGCAAGTTTTCATTAAATATTAAGTTTCTTACATAAATCGACTTAAAATTTTAATCTTCATCCATTTAGGCTGATGAAACACCAGCTAATAATTTTTTTTTCTAATTTAGTATATAGCTTTTTACGAATGAGCTTTTCAACTGATTTTTGTCCTATGTATTTTTTTGACTATTTTTGTACAACAACATAAACCACGTGATTGATTTAGACTTTTCTCACGTGATCTTTGGAACATGCAAGTGTATGCGGGTATAACATGGGTAACTAACTAGCTGATTATAAGTCATGTACATCAGAGCTGGAGTCGGCACTTAGATAGATAATCCTACGTCATTCACTTTCCCAAACACACATTTGATATCTAAATCATTGAGCAAAATGCTCGTCTTGACTGCCAGTTCTCCAGCGTCATCTCTTTTATCATCGTCATCCCTAAATGAACTATCCACATTGGATGAACCGCTCAATTAGAAAGTTAAGTACAGTCTTCTTATTGACGGTATTGTTGTTTGAGTTTGTTGCACTTGGTGGGCATGTTTAATGACATTGTTAAATGGCCGATTAGATTAGATTCATTAAACAGAAGAATTAAAAGTTATAGGTTTACTGTTTTCTTATGAAATCTGGAAATCTTATTACAATGGAAAATCTTATGTTCGCCCCTAGGCAGTGGAGCGTAAGATTTTCGGATTACATAAGTCTTCTGCTCATCCCGATCTTACTTCGCTCACACTGAAACGTATGTTTGTGTGCTAATCACTCAAGAAGTAATAGTGATGATACTGGATGTAATCATAACGTCATAAATTCATTAAACGCATATCAAAGTATCCCCCTTCTTTCAACCAGCCACTCAAAATAGCAACCACTTGACACATTCCCAAACCAACAATACCGCAAACTTGATAACTTTGAAAGACCAAAACACAAACCAGATGAACCAAAGTAATACTACGACCAAATTCTCAACAACCCAATAGAGAACATCTTCGAAAGCACCATCTGTGAGTCTACTTCCTTGACGTTCGGTGTAATCATCATCACCGTCACTATCTTCGTCATCTTCATACTCTGTTTCTTCATCGCTATCGTTCTCATTTTGCTTGGCTTTCTTCTTCTTCTCCTTCTTCTTTTTCTGTCTTCTGTGGATATTGGAGTGAATCCTGAAGTTATAGCTTTTGAAATTGTAGCTGATTTTCTCAAACTTTTCGTTCAATTTTCTTAACTCTAGTGATAAAGTTGTGTTAATCTCACCGATGTTACGATCCGAGTTTAGCAAGTATTTTTCTAAATCGTTGGATATCGTGGAGACAGAGCCGCTTTTGTAATCTTCCAAAGATTTGTTGAGTGTTGTCAATAGAAACTCATAGCTGCTCAACTTGGCCAAAGACAATGTCCCTTTGCTCATCTTCTGCTGTTGTTGCTGTTTATGGCTATCCAATTGAATGAAATCTGGGTCTTCGTTCAGTTGATTCTCAAATCTTTCCAGCCTTGAAATCTTCGCTTGATACTGCATGCTTTTGATCTGGAAGAAGTTATTAGAGACATCCAACAAATCACTTAAGTTCGTCAACTTACGAAGATACTTCTCCATGTCCTGTTCGTGTTCCCTTTGTAATTGTGCACTTGCAATCCTTGCGTTAAGTTCTCTTAATTCCCCGGTGGCATCTTGGTGTGTTGTTGTGGTCGTATTGGTTAAATCTTCGTTCAAATCGCTGTCTTGATCCAACTCTCTTTCCGTAAGCGCACTATCAATCTTAAGTTCGTCATGGCGCTGTGTTTTGATAGGTTCGATCGAGATCCCTTCAAAGAAATCGTGTTGTGGCTCATAAGGCAATGCCAAATCACTTTGGTAGACGTCGATGTTGTCGATGCAATGGTTGTTCAGCGATGTGGTACTGATATTTTTCAATTCTGGATTAATTGAAGTTAAAGAACCAAATCCTGGAGATCCTGTTGCTGACAGTTTCTTGAATGGTGATTTGGAACGTCTTCTTATCTTTTCGTTTAGCTTCTCTAAAGTTCTAGAAGTTCTAACGTTACCGATATCTTCTTTAGAGTTAGTAGCTGAGTTGGATTTGTTGTTTAGTTCAGACAGGTGAACCTCAATGTTATCTGTGTCAGAGATGTGGGCATCATTCATACTATTTCTTGGGCTGTATTCCGTATCAATATCACCCTCATTTTGTAAATCAAATAATTTGTTGTGGATATTGTTGACTTGCTGTTCTTCATCGTCTTGATCATCATGACTGTGAGGTCTATGGTGATGGTGATGGTGATGACCTCTGAAACGATGTCTATGCTTATTCTTCTTTCCATCATCTTCTGGTGGATACCATAATTCCCCATATGGATCTATCAATTCATTCCAATGCTGGGATCTCCAAATGCAGTCTTTTACTATCTCTGTCAAATCAACTTCCCAAACAAATTTCTTTCTATCTTTTCTTTGAGAGAAGGCTGTAGAAGCATAAGGTAACAATCTAATACTCAAAGACTCTTGATAATCCTCGTAGCGTTTCTTGACTTTTCTATTTCTTATTATCTGTAAAGGATTGTAGATACCATCGACATTGGCGTATTGTGGATTTGATAGTTTCTGACACTGCAATAACGAAAAATAATACAGATTCATCATAGCTTTAACTCTCTCTGCTCTTTGAATAGTGGCTTTAGATATCTTCTGATGAGGCTGATGTGGGTCATATCCCAAAGGTTTATGGAATGGCAAGCCTGAATCTGCAATCGCCTTGACCGTGTTTCTTTCAAAGCCTGCTCTTTCCTTTTGATGAATATCAACGTGATGGTTTGTCATGATTGTTTCTCTCATTTCAAGAAACACCGTTGCTAGCTGAGCTGCTTCTTTGAGTTTCTGTTCTTCTTCTCCTGTTGAATCATCTTTTTTAGAAACCTCTTGAATCTTATCTTCCCGTTTCGCTTGCTGATCGTTCGCCTCGTTTTCAAATATTATACTTTGTGTGTTCTTGGTATCGTTATCATAACTGTTGGTGGAGATATCAGATATATTTAAGTTCACAGAGGATCCAATTGTTTGAAGACTATTGGAAGATTGTTTTTTTGGTGAGTGCAAACAAGAATACTTGGAGTTGGATGAATTCTGAGGAAATGTTGGTCTTGGGGAACTTAAGGGATCAAAGTCAAACCCATCTATGGCTTTGTAAGTCTTCTTCTTAGTATGATGATTAGCATTGGCAGTAGTACCGTTGATCCCTGTTGTGGAGCTAGAGAGGTTCCTTGAACCATTACAAGTCGCCTGTTTGTTGCTAGGAGCAGATTTGTTGTTGTTGTTCAACTGAATATGCGGTACCCCTGTGTTGTTAACGAATGGCTCGTGCAGCTTCTTGATATTGGGCGTTCCTATCTTGGGCACATGTTTGTTTTGAGGTGTTGAAGACATCCGGATCAGATCACAGGTACTTGTAGTTATGGATAAAGTAACATAAATTGGCTTAGTGGAGATTTGGTGGACACGATGTGAATTTAGTGGCAAGGAAATGGCTTTGTCGTTTCTCAATTTGTATGGCGTTTGCTGACAAAGACCTTGGCCCGGAAATCAGAGGCGGACGGGACCTGGCGCGAGCTACATAAACAAAAAACACGAAGTACAGACAGGGCAAACTTAAGAGAGCTCATTCTTCATTCTAATCTTGCACCTAATTAGAACTTAAGAATATCCATCATACCTACATATATCACACAATGTCATACTACTTAGCCATAATAGGAACCACAGACTCTCCAATTTACGAATGTGAATTCGGTACACACAGACAGGGAGGTGACGGAACGTCCAAATTCTCCCCAGAGATGAAAGAATTGAACCCATTCATCATACATTCATCGATAGATATTGTTGAAGACATGCAGTGGCAGACAAACCAGCTATACTTGAAGTCATTTGACGAGTTTCATAACGGCAGTGGCGCCTATTACATTTCAGGGTTTCTAACGTGCGCCAATGTGAAGTTTCTTATGATTCATGATAACTCCATTTACAAGAATGAAGATTCCATTAAACAATTCTTCATGGATTTGAATGATTTGTATGTTAAAACTCTGTTGAATCCTTTTTACAAAGTGAATGATGTTATTAGCTCCAGTGTATTTGATATGAAGGTCAAGGCATGCGCTAAGAAGTATCTTTAGGTGGTGTAGAATTAGATCGAATAAAAAGATATAGACGGCTTAACAGTACTAACACTAATTGCCGAATAAACCATGATCGATTGATCAATGTAGAACCATTCTATTATGATACATAAATATTCATCAAAACAAACGATACTCAAACAACTAAATAAAACCTTACACGTCCCCCAACCTTGAAATAGCCTGCAACAAGTGTCTGCTATCAACGTTACCATAACCCTTTTCACCGCTGTCATATGACTTTGAGTCTAGAGCTTCAGTTAGCTTGCTGGATTTCAAATCCGTGAATTTGCTCCTTATGCTTTGTGCGTTCTTCAAAGTGTGAACGAAATCGTTGAATTCATCCAAGGACCCTTCCAATTTGCTTGCGATGAGCTTCGAGCTTTGATTTTCGAGATTTGAGACTTCGTTAACAATCGAGTTATCCAACACCCTGTTAAACCCTTCATTGAAGTTGTCATTGATCTGTGATTTGACTTGATTTTCGTCAAAATCAACTTTGTAAAGGTCTTTAAGATCATCAGCATCCACATGGTACTTTTGCCATTGATCAATCTCTTCCTCTAACTTTGCTCTTCTTGTCACAAGCTCCTCCAAAATTTCCGCATTCTTGATGTTTCTTGGATTTGGCAGCAGTCTCTTCTTCGTAAAAGAACCATCCGCTTTGTTCTTGTCAGCTTCGTTTTCATCGTCATCAGCTTCCCCCCACCAACTGGTTTGAATTTTACCTTCTGTTAAATCCTTGACAAGCTCTTCTTTGATCACTTTGGCGATATTCAAAACTGTAAGCTCGTCATGGGGTAAGATGTTCTTTTGCTTGATATGTTTTCTTTTATCTTCTTCGAGAATTCTCTTAGAGCACCATGATAGCAACTGTCTCATCTTTTGAGGATCTGGAAGATCTTGATCGATATGTTTGTAGAAATCTTCTGTCGGAATGGTATCATGTGGCATAGTGGAGAAGCCATTTCCTATCGATGAAGCCCTTTTACCTCTCATACCCAACGAAGATCTTCTGTTAGAACTTTCTCTCATTTCTTTATTTCTTCGTATTATTGGTGAGTCAGAGGCAGGTAGTGCGACTTGGAATGATTCAGATTGTTCACGATATTCACCTTCTTCTTCGTCATCTTCTCTATACCTCCTCTTCTTAACAGGAGACTCCTTGATGGGTGTAATAAATGAGTTCTTGTATACCGGCTCCTGTCGTATCTTGCTCTTCTTATTTTGATAATTGTTGTTGATCTTTGGCTTATGTTGATTCTCTGATCTGGATTGTGATAAAGAAATGGTCGGTTGTGAGAATGATGTGGGGGAGACTTCACCCTTTTCGATATTGGAGGCAGGTTGAGACATGGGGATGTTCCTTCTGGAGGATCGATCAGGGTCAGATCTCTGGGCATTTCTAGTGGGACTAGATGAAGCAGTGGCCGAAGCAGATCTTTTGAATAAATTGGTTATCTTTGTATTCTTCTTGGGTCTTTCAATCTTATCTTGACTATCCGCTGCTGTCGTCTTTTGACGCGTCGGCTGCGAACTATTCTGATGGTGGTGACGATCTCTTTGACTCATTGTATTTCTCCCATGTAAATAATTATGATCCCCTTTTTTTTCGAATGTACTTCTCAGGAGCTTTATTAGTTGATGGTCTATTGCTAACTTATCAATATGTTCGATACTGTACTATCTGGGGATGATGTTTGTTTACTTTGAAGTGCACTGACTAAAAAACAAAAACAAATAAACGCGAACAAATTCTTCCAAACACGGGTACAGTTAAAACAACGAGATTAATGAAATGGATATGAATATGATTATGGCGTCAATATGGGGATGGGGATTGTCTGGGAAACAATGGTGATCGTTTTAATTCGCTGTTTCTGCCATTGCGTACCCGGTTGTTTACTTCGTGTATGTTTGTTTGCTTTTGTTGTTTTTCGTAGATTTGGCGAAAAGGATGACGAAAATCCGCGAAACAGTCCAAATTGGGTAATCTCATTCCCGGTTTCTAAGCTGGCGCGTATCATGTTATTCGGCCTTGTTCCTCGTACAGAATTAAACATGATATCAACATCGGAAAGATCAGCCTTGAAGAGTCCACAATTATCACTGAGAGTAAGGTTCTGGAAGTCTATTTGTACCTGAATCGCCTCTTAAGATTTAGCTAAAGATTGATCACATTGATTCTTATATTTGCTTTGCAATGCTGTGATTAGGCGCGTTTGGGTGGCAAAACGTAAAGATCTACACGATTTTATCATCTAATTTTCATTTATTCATAAGATTACTTTAGTAACAATTAATTTATAGTATACAGAGTCATCACAGTAGTTTTCTAATCCTTCTTCAATTCAAAGTATTCAGTTCTAACACCATCTTTAGTAACAATTAAAATTTCTAAACCATCACCGACATGGATGTGTCTTTCGGTGGCGGAACTGAAAGCATCTCTAACCAATTCAATGACTTCTTCCAACTTCAAGTATTTCACCTCTTTCTTAACAGTACCGTTGGTGTCTGGTTCATACTGGTTCTTGAAGTTGACTTGGTTATCCAAGAAAGGCATGATCAAACTAGCGGCGGCGCCACCTGCTCTACATTGTTCTCTTTCATAAGAGCCAACAGGATCGAAAGAGTAGACAGCACCTTTACCTTCTTCATCTAAACCAGCGATAATGGTATGCACGTAGTATGGGAAGAATCTCTTACCGTAAAGTAAATGTTGGATGAATCTAGCAGCGGATTTCATCGTCAATTTCTTGTTATTGTTGAAATGATACCATTTCAATTGATTCTTAAATCTGGTAATCAAAGATTCACCATCAGCAGAGAAACCATTGGCACTGATAAGGATGTTGTCACCAGCAGAAAACACTTTTGGTTCATATCTGGTGTTGATAGAGTAACCGACAGTGTGTCTAGTATCACCAGCCAAGACGGCAAAATCTTCACCAGCAATCCCCAAAATGGTACCACCGCTATCGGAGTACGGATTGAATCTGTGTTCAATTGGTGTATGTGTGGTTTCTGATTGGTAACCTGAGTTGACTGTAGTCATTGTGATCAAGAACAGGCGTTGTGAGTATGGGGGATGGTTGATAATAAATGTCGATTGTAAGGAGATCTGGCTGTGTGAATTTGCCACTGATTTTGGTTTTGATAAATCCACCACAGCGCGAAAAGGAAGTGAACCGCATTAAACATGTTCGCGGCTAGACGCTACTAAAGTTTTGAAAAGTATTAACGGATCCAGATCAGAACTTCAGCTTGTTTTAAGGTAAATGCAAAAATGCCATTTTAATTAAGTTTTAAAACTAAGATATATGAAATAATAAATAATTGACTCCTTGATGTCACTTCAAGTATGCTCACCGTTTTCAACTTCTCCGTCTTCGTTACCATGACAGTCCATGTCTCCTTCAAAAGCATCTTCGATTTCTTCCTCGTCTTCAAAAAACTCATCCCCATCATAATATTCATCGTGGTCGATACTTTCTTCTGTATTACGACGCTCGGTGGTAACGCGAGGTTTCTTCTCAGAGTCGCCATTCACCTTTTCTTTCAGACTACTATCAGTTGGTTCCTTCTCATCATCGATAGGTCTTTTCAGAGGAGATTTGGCAGGATACTGGTTAAGGGTCAGGTTCTGTCTGTCTGATAGATGTGACTGCCTAGCGCCATTAGTATCCGGTGTTATAGCAGCGGAAGAAGCGACTGTCCTAGTGCTGCCATTGTACGAGGAACAAGAATCTAATGACGACAAGGGTTGTTGAACCTGAGTGAGATTGTTATTTTGATTTTGATATTGATTCCGATTATTTGGACTATGATATTGATTTGAATTCTGCTGTTGAGTTTGGTCCTGATTAGGTTGATTCGTAGTTTGGTGTTGGTTTTGCTGATGATTGTCAAGAAGGGATTGGTGATGTCTCAAACGATTTATTATCACAGTTTTAAGATTTGCGAAGTGTTCATGTTCGTTTGATCCAGGAGGGTATTGATTTAGTCGTACAATGCATTGTTGCAGCTGTCTTTGTACTTCTTCAACCTTTCTTTGAATCTGATGTTGTAGCTGCACCTGTGACTCTGGCTGTGGCAGAGCTTGTTGTTGTAGTTGTAGTTGGGGATGAGGGATTGTAGCTATTCTCAGTTGCCCCATGTGATGTTGAAGTTTTATCCTGTATTCCAAATACCTCAGATCCGACATTGTATCCGGTGCTGTATTAGTATGGCTGATATGAACTTCGTTCTCTTGGTTGGTATTAATCTCATAGAAGAATGACTCTTCAATCTCATCAGTATCAACAGATACTTCTTTTCCCACAATCTCAACCATCTTGCGATAATACTTGTCTAAAATGGCAAACCCATCTTCTTGATTATCATCTGAAGAGTTTGGTATATTTGTTATGGAGCGTGATCTTTCACCACTTCCTCTTTCTTGGCCGGCTTCTGTCGTGTCTGCACCATCTTCTGTTACTCTGCTATTCTTTGGTAAGACTTTATAGTCCATCCTTATCAAAAATTCTTTCTCTAGGACTTCCAACTCTTGTGCATGGACACCACCAACTTTGGCATAGTGGCCATTGGTACAGAAGCTGTCACAGAGACCTTTGCTTCCTACCGTTGTTGCAGTTAGAAGATATCTATGGACTGTAAGGGAGTTGAGAGAAAAGTTGGGATATGCCCTAGAAAGCGTATCGATGTAGTAGACAGCAGCTAACAACACAGCGTTTTCTAAGGAGGAATAACGTGCCAATCTTCCTAGATAACTGTAAACACTAATGGCCGGAGGAGTTCTTGAGTGGAAACGGGTCAGATTCTCGTTCTCAAGATTATTTTGTCTTTGATGATCGTTGATTCTTATGATGGAGATCAACATTCGTGTAATAACCACGACAAGTTCATCACGGGGGCAGTTGATGTAGTCCCTGGGCAAAATCCTTGTCCGATACTCCATATTGGTGTTGATGTTATGTCGAGTATTTGATAGTTGAAATTATGTGATTGGAATGGAAAGGTTCTTTTGAGAAAGAGCTGGCTAGATTGGTTCTTGTTTCAATATTTTCAAGGGAAAGTGCAAACGTAAGGGCGGTTTCAGTATTTTTTTTTTGATGCAAAGAAGTGGTATGCTATGATATGAATATGTGCGGAATGGGTAGAGATTATATGTGCAAGGAGAAGACCATTGCTCTGAATATGATATACGGTGGAAGGTCCTTGATAGGAAAAGTTGAGAGGTACGCTGGTTTCTTGTTAAAGCTTGAGACCAAATATCGCTTAGTTTTTTTTTAATGTTCTGTTATCTTTGTGAAAAACGAAATTTCGTTGATTTCTACTTCCAAGCTTTTTGCCCGTCCCAGAACTTTGGTTCTGCCGCGCTCCCTGCGAATATCCAAATTGCGCCACCGCCACAGCTGAAAGGAAATCCCCCCCCATTCAGTGGTTGAAAAGTAGGGGTGTGGTACACTAGTTCTTTGGGATAAATGCAATTAACTAATCACCTATGTTTGATCCAGTTCTAGTGTGGGTCAGATAGACATCTCTAAATCAACAATTCAGCGAAGTTAAAATACCTTAGAATCAAGCGTTTAAAAGACCATGCCTAGTTTCAGGGATCATGCATTCCACCACAAGTATATCGCGACAGAGTGCAACAAGCTACAAGGCTCCGATTCAACTGTAACGCAGCCAGTATTCTACCAAACAAAGGGTCAATAGGAATACAATGGGAACGATTCTAAACATACACAAATGAACTAAGCACGAAGATGGACAACAACTCATAATAGAGAGACCAACAAAAATAATGGTTAGGTATAGGAATTATAAGAAAACAATAAGGGATCAGAGATAACAAAATCAACAACCACAACCTTGGTTTTCAGTTTCCAAGTTGATGTTGATGGCATCATCAAAGTCACCATTGAATTCTTCATTTTCCTCTTGTTGTAAGGCGTTTCTAGCGATAACGTCAAATGCTTGGTCAATGTTGATTGCTTCCTTGGCTGATGTTTGGAAGATTGGCAAGTTCCCCAAGTTGGCAGCGTATTGTTGTGCTTTCTTTTGAGTAACAACCTTTTTAGAGTCATCAACGTCGACTTTATTACCAATTACCACGAATGGGAAGTTTTCTGGGTCCTTGACATTGGCTTGGATTAAGAATTCATCTTTCCAGGAACTAATATTATCAAAAGATTTCTGGTTGGTGACATCGTAGACTAAGACACAACAGTCAGCACCTCTGTAGAAGGCAACACCCAAACTTTGGAATCTTTCTTGACCAGCAGTATCCCATATTTGCATAGTGACAGTCTTATCATCAATAGTCAATTCTTTGGTTAAGAAATCGGCACCAATGGTTGCCTTGTATTGATGGGAGAATTTACCGTTAACGAACTGTTGCATCAAGGATGTCTTACCGACACCAGAGTCACCTAAGATGATAACTTTCAAGAGTGTCTTCTTCTTGATGGCCATTGTATTATGATATGCTTGTTTCGGTATTCTTTGTTTTTATCTTTTCGATTCGGGGTCTAGTTCCTTAGGAGGTTATCTATTTATGCGATAAAGGAAAATTGGTTCAAAATTCAGTACTTTGGACAATTGGGGTATCAAAAATGCGATTCTTAGGAAGCTGAAATTGAAGAGAGTTGATGTATGATAGTTTAAAGGGGGAATGAAACTGCTTTGTTGTAGATACACAATGTACTAATTGTTTGTTGTGCTGCCTTCTTAGTGGGTTTGTATTCATTCTTGAAAATCAATTTTGACGCAGCAGCCAGCCAGCATTTTATTTACCCGGCTTTTGATATTCAAGCCCTGGGCCCAACAATCATGTTTGATTGATCATTGCAAGTTTCAATCCAATTCCCATTTAAATCCATTCTCTATCAGATCCTAGTTCTAGCATAATAATAGTACAATGGTGCTTTCGCTTTTAAGTCAACTATTTGTCGTTTGGGTAAAGAACTGATAAAAAAAATTCAGAAAACAACGGGTTTTCTACAACTTGTTAGAATTCTGAATGGAATGTAAGTACAACTACAAATTAACAACATGTCATAGGATCTAATGTTCAATCTATTAATCAAAACTATAAAGAATCAAAGAAAAAGCAAAACAATAAATCCGTTATAACCTAAACTTAAAAGCAAACATAACAAATAAATGAACTAAAATATAAAATACCTTAATCAATCAGTTTATTTCTTAGCAGCTTTTTGGGCAGCCTTGGTAACCTTACCGGCCTTGTCAGACTTTTCGACAGACTTGATGACACCGACGGCGACGGTTTGTCTCATGTCTCTGACAGCGAATCTACCT